>SNQJ01S0113429.1:72092-85107 GCA_010110895.2 Picea sitchensis
CTCTTAGTTGTCCAACACTAATGTCCTCACAAGAGGAGCTACACAGTTCAAGACAACAAGCAGTCATTAGCATGGAAGAAGCCAAGAATTTAAAATAAGAAGTTGTTGGAATCAAGGATCAACTAAAGAGTGTTGAAAAATTCAAGAAAGGAACTGAAGCCTTGATAAAATTCCCAGTCTACAAAGATTTCCCTTGAACAAATCTGGCCTTGGATAAGACCAAGTACATATGGTCAAAGGATCAAGTCCTATTACTCAGATTGATGTAGAGGATGGCAAGGGTTGTGATGATACCTCCAAATAAACAACTATGCAACAGAAGGATGACAAGAATGCAAACTCCTATGCTCAAGAACCTGTTCATCCTCCCAAGAAGAGTAACCTCAAAAGAAATAGAAATCACAAGAAAGAAGACCAAAAATCTCCCAAGTACAAGAGTGCATCCTATGTCTATTGTTTTTATTATTGTCAAAAGGCTGATGACTATAGAACCAAGAGACACAGGTTGAAAAAACAAGAAAACACATGCAGTTCAAGTGAAATGAAAGATCCTAACAACAAGATTGGGATTGGATATGTAAAGAAAGAAAGTACCATTTCCCCTACTTTCAATACTAACAAAAAGGAGTTGAAAAATAAATTCATTTTCAAAAGATCTTCACAAATGTTCAGGGGTTATTTTTATTCATGTAATAACTATGGACATAAAGCTATGAATTGTAGAGCATATGGAAGGAAAAACTTAAGGGTTAAGAACTACAACCTTAAAGATAACGAAATAGTAAATCAAGTTAAAAGAAGAAATTATAACTCATTTGCACCTCTACAAGAAAGGAACCTAGAATGCTTCAGATGTCATAGTTGTGGACATAAAGCCAGTAATTGCATATTAATGCAAGTCTAATAAAAACCAAAGTTCATTAGAGAGCAAAAGAATATTTAGAATAAAAAAAAATTAAAAGAGTAATGTCTTTTTGCCTTGAAAGCCCAAGATAAATAAGATATCTGGTATATTGATAGTGGGTTCTCAGAACATATGATAGGAAACAAGGACAATTTTTTGAACTTAAAGAAACAAGAGAATACTCAACCTCTTCCATGAAACTACTAGAATATATATATATATATATATATATATATATTCTATGCTGCCAAAACACCTCAGCAAAATGGGATTTCTGAGAGAATGAATAGAACAGTCCAGGAAGTTGCAAGGACTATGCTCAATGAAAAAAAATTATCTGGTGAATATTGGAGGGAAGTTGTAAGCACATCAGTATACATATTGAAAAAAGGTCAGCTCAGGATTAATAGTAATAAGACTCTTTATGATCCTTGGTTTGGAAGAGCTCCTTCGGTAAAATACTTCAAGGTCTTTGGAAGTTAGTGTTACATCAAAAGGCTTGATGAGAATCTTGGAAAATTTGATGCTAGATATGATGAAGGTATCTTTCTTGGATATGATTCTACCAGGAAAGCATACAGATGCTACAATCTTAGGTTACATAATATTGTTGAGAGTGCATATGTCAAGGTGGATGATTTAAAAACAATAAGGATCAAACATCAAAAGACTATACTTGACAATAAATATGAATATGAAGATGATGATGAGTCAGTTGGTACACAAGAAGAAGTTGTGAATCTTAGAAAGACGGTTGATAAGTCAAACACCCAAATCAAGTTCTTGAACATCTCCATGACCTTGGATGAAATCTTGGAAAATCAGAGATCACCAAATGACAAATCTATTTTTTTCTATAACAAGGAAGACATCCAGAAGCTACTCATACACCTCAAACCTTGGATTGTAGGCATCATGAGAGAAAACAAGTTGGTAATATCAACAATAGTATAAGATGTTGGAACTCAAGAAGACAATCAATGAGAAATGTTTCATACAATATGAAAAGAAGAGTAAAGGAAACATGGAAGAAAAATGAAGTTGCAGTAATAGAAGATCACAGAAAAAAGTTCAACAAATTAGGAAATTCACAAATGTGGATAGCAAAGACTGAACAAGTGGACATGAGTGAAGTCAATTGTTGCAAAAATAATTGCATTCATGTGAAAAGCATAGTATAAACTTTATTAGACGACTTTAGATAAATGCACAGTAGAAAAGTATCATGGATAGAGATGGATACATCTGTCTAGAAATTGGTGAGAATCAATGGACATATCCAAGGTTCATTTGATAAATATGAGCTACAATTGCGCAGTGTTCCAGTAGGATAGCAGTATCCACAACAACAACATTATGATATACATGACATCCTGTAGAGATAACAAGACGAGAGAACTTGCCAGGAAGAGCTACCCTTTTTAGAAACAAAGGGGGAGAACGGTCAGAGGCGAAGAGAGAAGACTGACAGGAGGAGTTATTTAGTTATGGAACCCAGAGCATGATTGTAGGGGGAGTTACCAGAGTTCAGATACTGATCAGTATCATATATATAGATATATCATAGGAGGATAAATCCTTTGCCATTGATGTCAGAGAGGGAGAGTAACTTTAGAGGAGAGAAGCATCATCATAGGGGGATATTGTGTATGAAGTTGGTGTGTCGCCATCAATGACAAAGGGGGAGATTGTTGGGCATATTGTCATTAATGTGTTTTCATTGATGTCAAACAATATAACAGTATGCAAAGTTCTTTTCAAATAAATATATTCAGTATGACAGTACACAACAATTAGAAAAACTCAGGAGGGTTAGCAACTGAAGATCAGAAGCTCAGAAGAGATGATGCACATGAAACTCATAAGGTAAAGCACCAGATAAAAGACAAGGATGGATTGTGGAGAAAAAAAGGAGAATTAAACAACATGTTATTCCCAATCCCATAATTAGTCTATACCGTCAGATTACAAGGAAAGCATCGTTGGAGGACTAGTCAATAATTAGATCAAATTACGATTGTTGGATATGCAAGTGCCAGATCAATGACAAGAATTGATTGCGAAGCACGAAGGGAGAATTAAAATATATGTTATTTCCAATCCCGCAATTATTGTATATTGTCAGATCTCATCGATTCAAATATCAACGACTGTGGTTGACTCACCAACAATCACACAACTTCAATTGTGGAGTTTGGGCAACAAATTAAACCACTTGCAAGTTATGGTTCCACAATCCACATTGACCGTTGGATAATGTTAAGGGGGAGGATAGGATAAGTAAATATGAATACCGTCCGATTCGAAGTCCCAAAGTGAATGATGATCGTCCAATATATTCAAAGCGCACCAAGGTAGCAGTGGTCAACTTCGGTGTTGATCACTTCGGGAAAAAAGGGTTGAGAACAAGTAAGATCACCCAAAAGTTGAAGTACCGAAGCAAGTGTGAATCGTTTGATATGAAGAACACTTCGGGAGATATCAAGACCGTCAAATCATATTTAGTGGAAGGCCAGACTAAAACAAAAATGTCCCAAAATAAACATAAGTCGTCTGATTTGAGGAAATACTTCAGAAGATATCCTGACTGTCAGATGGATGAAAGTAGAAGGATAGGATAAGTAAGGCCAAAGGCCTGAAATACCAAATAGTCGAATTCCCAATAGACATTGGATCTTGTTAATCCTTTTCGAGTTAAATAATGACCATTGGATGAATTCAAGTTACTCAAGGTTTACACTTAAGGGAATCTCACTTTGGTAGAATTGGGAAGTGGATAAATCGAATTACCTGAAGTCTCAAAGGTCGAAATCAATGAGTACCACTAGATCTGGACAATACATGATGATCGTCAGATTAAGATGATGGTCAACTTTGACACTAACAAATTCAGTGAAATGGAGTTGAGAACATGTAAATTCACCCAAAGGCCAAAGTTCTGAATTCACAAGGTTAAGACAAGTGGCATAATTAGATGATGACAAGTGTCAAGGTCCCATAAATATTTTAAGCATACCTAAGCCACAAATCTAGGTGACACATGGAACCCACTCAGAAAGAGGCATGTCAACAAGTGACGTTATCAATTTACGTCAATCCGAGAGTTTATACTTCAGAGTTTCACCACCATCAAATGGCCTAAGTCCCGAAGTCCCGAAGTGGACATGAGTCGTCTGATCTGAAGAACACTTCGGGATAATTCTCAACCGTTTAATATTATGGACACATGTTTTTTATTCGAGAGATTTGTAAAGAGGCTGGAAGTCCCGAAGGACGAAGTCCCGAAGGACGAAGTCCCGAAGGACGAAGTCCCAAAGGACGAAGTCCTGAATTTCCAAAGTAAACGAGAATCGTCCATATCATCAGGAGATTAAAATGTGACCGTTGATTTTGATAAGTCATCAAGCACTCACTTGGCCTAGCACTTGGTCACCGCCTGTGGTCATATGGAATAAGAGAAATAAAGGTAAAAGATAATACATTGCTTAAATTGATAAGCCTGTGGTTTTGCATTGTCGGTCATATGTAAATGGTTTGAAGGAAGAGCCTCTACAGAATTTGTTTTCTACAATATTTTTAGATGCAATAGATCGAGTTAAACAATGAAATTGATCCATATCTATGATCAATTTATAAAAATCCTTAACAGTAAGGTTTGAATAATAAAAAAGATTATGATTATCATTAATGAAGAGGTGCGAAGGTCCAAACAAAGGGACAAATTGTTTCATATCTCACACCAATTGAAAGAATATACAAATGAGAAAGAGTGGTGAGAAGAAAGTGTCTCTGCAGTTTAGATAAGGGGATAAAAAAGGAAGCAGAGTTTAAGAAGAAGAATTGTTGGTTCTAATGGGCCTGTCAATGTCTTATTGAAGATCAAGAATAGGAGAAGACAGAGCAACAGTTATGCAAACCAATATTTGATATAGAAGACCTTTATTGTACTACAGTAGATTCATTGAAGATTAAATGACAGAAGCCAAAGAGCAAGAGATGAAGTTTGACTGTAGATAACCATAAGACCATACAAGCAGAGGTTGCAACAGACAAGTAGAAAGTACAACAACTAATGATTCTAATAAGACTTGAATAATTAGTATCTTTGTTTGTTTATGAACAGAGTACAGTAAGAGAGTTATAAGTGTTATAACCTGCATAAAGGGAGGAAGGGTGGAGCAAGGGAAAACAACTCGAAGTTCAAAAAGGTCAAATTTGATAGGACTTGTGTTAATGGCTGCATGAATGAGATTTAATGAAGAGTGAAAGAGATTGAATTACATTATGAAATTAAGGGTGGTTGGGTGGTGCAAGGGAAAATTAGAGCCTACAAGGGGAGTAGGTGTTTCCTTGTGAGTTATAGTTGACTAAACAAGGGGTCAAAGCCTCCTACCAGTTGGTGTTGGTGAAAAAGGTGAGTAGGTGCTTCCTTGTCAGTTGTAGCAGACTAAACAGGGGGTCGAATCCTCCTACCAGTTGGTGCTGGTGAACAAGGGTGTAGGTGCATCCTAATCAGTTGGTGCTGATCGAAAAGGAAGAACATATTCCTTCTATGTAACTTGTAAAAACAAAATTTTGAAGTTATTAGAAGAGTGTTGGTGGTTTTCCCTGTTGGGTTCCACGATAAAATCTTGTGTTCATAAGGGTTATTTGTTATTCATGTATTTCTCAATTGAATAATTAATGTGTGTGCCTAATATTGAAGTAATTAATAAGAAAAAATAGGCAATATTAATTCACCCCCCTCTCAGTATTACTGGATATTCCATCAATTGTTATCAGAGCAAGGTTCCTTTAAGAAGAGTCTAACAAACTGAAAGGAAGATCAAATTAAGTACACATGAATGGACAAAATATTTACACTTTGAATGGAACTCCAATACCTGGAAAAGAAGAATACATATTTTGGAGTACAAGAATGGAAAGTCATATAAAAGCATTGGGACATGATGTATGGAATTCAGTGATCACTAATTACTTCCCACCAAACAGAGTAAGGACTCCAGCTCAAAACATAGCCAATAAAAGTAAATTAATGGAAATGAATACAATCCTTGATGGATTACCTGATGATGTCAAAGAGAATATAGGTGAATGTAACTCTGCAAAGGAACTTTGGGAC
The DNA here is from genome assembly GCA_010110895.2 of Picea sitchensis. Taxonomy (NCBI): domain Eukaryota; kingdom Viridiplantae; phylum Streptophyta; class Pinopsida; order Pinales; family Pinaceae; genus Picea; species Picea sitchensis. Next base: position 78,119 of record SNQJ01S0113429.1, read on the forward strand.
AAGATAAAAGACCTCTACTTAGATGAGAAGTCAAATGAAATGTTTCAATCAGAACAAAGTTTAGTCTACAACAATTCTAGTGATGAATATTATTTTGAAAAATACTCAGACATTGAAGCAGAAGTCAATGTTGAAGTTGAGATTGAGTGTGATTTGGATGAATTGAGAAAATATAAACAAAGGTGTAAACAACTAAAGGATATCATGCTAGCGCAAAGGAGGAAACACGGTTCAAAGAAGAAATAACTTGAGCAAATCATAGTTGACTTTAGAATCCAAGTCCAACTAGATCAAGAGAGATTAGAATCCTTCGAACAATCTCTTAATAAGGATCAACAAAAGGTTTAAGAGCTCAAACAACAACAATTAGAAAGTGAGGAAGAAAATAAGACCTTAAGAAGACAACTAATGTCCTCACAAGAGGAGCTACATAGTTCTAGACAACAAGTAGCCATTAGCATGGAAGACGCCAAGAATTTAAAACAATAAATTGTTGGACTCAAGGATCAATTGAAGACTATTGAAAAATTCAAGAAAGGAACTATATCCCTTGATAAAATTCTCAATCTACAAATATTTCCCTCGAACAAATATGGCCTTGGATATGACCAAGTACACATGGTTAAAGGATCAAGTCCTATTACTCATATTTATGTAGAAGATGACAAGTGTTGTGATGATACCTCCAAAGAAACAACTATGCAGTAGAATGATGACAAGAATGCAAACTCCTATGCTCAAGAACCTGCTCATCATCCCAACAAGAGTAACCTTAAAAGAAATAACAATCACAAGAAAGAAGACCAAAAAACTCCCAAGTACAAGAGTGCATCCTATGGCTATTGTTTTTACTATGGTCAAAATACTGATGACTACAGAACCAAGAGACACAGGTTGAAAAAACAAGAAAACACATGCAATTCAAGTGAAATTAAAGATCCTAACAACAAGACTGGGCTTGGGTATGTGAAAGAAGGAAAGTACTATAACTCAAGTTAAAAGAATAAATTATAACTCGTTTGCACCTCTACAAGAAAGGAAACTAGAATGCTTCAGATGTCATAGTTATGTACATAAAGCCAGTAATTGTAGATTAATGCAAGTCTCAGAAAAAACAAAGTTCATTAGAGAGAAAAAGAAGATTTGGAAAGAAAAAACATCAAAAGAGGAATGCATTATTGTCTTGAAAGCCCAAGATAAAGAAGATCTCTGGTATGTTGACAGTGGGTTCTCAAAACATATGACAGGAAACAAAGACAATTTTTTGAACTTAAAGAAACAAGAGAATACTCAACCTCTTCTATGAAACTCATGAAATAAGAATATATATATATATATATATTCTCTGCTGCCAGAACACCTCAGCAAAATGGGAATGTTGAGAGAAAGAATAGAACAGTCTAGGAAGTTGCAAGGACTATTCTCAATGAAAAAAAATTATCTGATGGATATTGGAGGGAAGTTGTAAGAACATCAATATACATATTGAACAGAGGTCAACTCAAGATTAATAGTAATAAGACTGCTTATGAACCCTGGTTTGGAAGAGATCCTTCAGTAAAATACTTCAAGGTCTTTGGAAGTAAGTGTTACATCCAAAGGATTGATGAGAATCTCAGAAAATTTGATGCTAGATCTGATGAAGGTATCTTTCTTGGATATGCTTCTACCAAGAAAACATACAGATGCTGCAATATTAGGGTACATAATATTGTTGAGAGTGTAGATGTCAAGGTGGATGATTTAAAAACAATAAGAATCAAACATCAAGAGACTATACTTGAAAATGAAGATGAATATGAATATGATGATGAGTCAGTTGGTACACAAGGAGAGGTTGTGAATTTTAGAAAGAAGTTTGAGAAGTCAAACACCCAAATCAAGTACTTGAACAACTTCATGACCTTGGATGAAATCTTGGAAATTCAGAGATCACCAAATGACAAATCTAGTTTTTGGTTAAACAAGGAAGAAATCCAGAAGCTACTCATACACCTCAAACCTTGGAGTGTAGGCATCATGAGAGAAAACAAGTTGGTAAGCTCAAGAACATTATAAGATGTTGGAACTCAAGAAGACAATCAATGATAAATGTTTCATACAATATGAAAAGAAGAGTAAAGGAAACATGGAAGAAAAATGAAGTTGCAGTAATAGAAGATCAGAGAACTAAGTTCAAAGAACGAGGACATTCACAAATGTGGATAGCAAACACTGAACAAGTGAACTTGAGTGAAGTCAATTGTTGCAAAAATAATTGTAGTCATGTGACAAGCATAGTATAAACTTTCTCAGAGGACTTTAGAGAAATGCACAGTAGAAAAGTATCATCGATAGATATGGATACATCTAGCTAGAGATCGATGAGAATCAATGGATAGGTCCAAGGGTCGTTTGATAAATATGAGCTACAATTGCGCAGTGTTCCAGTAGGACAACAGTATCCAAAGAAACAACATTATGATATACATGACATCCTGTAGAGATAACAAGAGGAGAGACCTTGTCAGGAAGAGCTACCCTTTTTAGAAACAAACATTGAGAACAATCAGAGGCAAAGATAGTAGACTAACAGGGGGAGTTATTCAGTTATGGTACCTAAAGCATGATTGTAGGGGGAGTTACCAAAGTTCAGATATTGATCAGTAGCATATAGACAGACAGATCATAGGAGGAAAATACTTTGCCATTGATGTCAAAGGGGGAGAGTAACATCAGAGGAGAGAAGCATCATCATAGGGGATATTTTTGGCACCAAATTGAAAATGTTTCCAAAAATAATAAGGTTATCGACATTGATATCTAAAAAAAATAAAACTTGGTTTTAAGAAATCTGATCAGCATTGTAGATGACATTTAGTAGTTGTTTGAAAAATAAAATACAGAACATAAGGGTCTTAATAATTAAATCTTTCATTTATTATAGAGACACAAAAAAGAGAACCAGGCTGAAATCAAATGTTTCATTTATACGGATATACAGAAAATACAACTAAGAAATAAAACTACAAGGGAAAGGGAGTGAGGCTCATGCAATCCCGACACCTCATCCATATTTCTAGAAGGGAATGGAATGAAATTTCTCAATGTTCATCGCTGCATTGTCTCCACCTTCCTACCATACTGAAAAATGAATTGATTGAATTGAATATATATCTATATATAGATATAGATATATAGATATATTAAATACTAAGATTCCACAATATTACAATGTTTAATATACTCATATGAAAAATCTACATATTTCGCCCACAAAGGCCTTAGCTCATGGTCATGGAATGCAATGTCTAGCCATGGATTTGCTCGACCATTATAGTGGATGATAGCAACAATTTGCACATTGTCAAGATTGGTTTGAAACTGGTATCTAAATCCTAATATATGCCAAGTTGGGTCAATGGGATGAACAAGCCCATTGAATGCAATCAATGCAGGTGGTAGAGTCCCCATTCTCCAGAGTCTAAGATTGGAGTTGAGATTCTACAAAAACATAATGTAAACATGCTAAGCAAGTAACAAATACAAGTTTCACATTGATTGGTGACTTAAAACAATGTTGAAATTACTAACTCTGGAAAACATATCTAAAACTATTCTTACTTTTTTAAGCCAATAATGATAAGTTTATTTAACATTGGTCCTCCTCCAAGCTTGTATATCAAGGATGTTCATACCATATGCCCATGCACATTGATCTGGATCCAAATTGTCTATTATAAGAAGATGTGAGAAATTGAAATAGTTCTTGAACCTCTTGGACATCACCCAAGAGTCATCTCCATGGCATGTCTCCACCATGGAGGTCTATATCCCATAGTGGAGACAAGTCATACTGAACAATACTGTCATCATATAGAAAATAGCCTTCTCAAGGTTGGGCAAAATTTGTTCATAGAAAATGAAACCATTTAGAGTCTCAAGCATAAAGGTAAATATATCGATATTTTTGAAACTAATAAACTGGAAAATGCATTCACCAAGGGCCATTTTACATAGACAGATTAGTTAATTTTTATATTTTACACAGAGAGACTAGAAAACCTCCAGGCTTGATTTTGACAAACATTCGACAACATGGATGACCCCCTGATGCATTGAACTTTGTTATGACCCAAGGGGGGCATATATATGGCTAAATGTATATGACATGACCCCAAGGGGGGGAATATATGGGCCTAAATGTACATGTAATGTCTAAATACATATTTAATAGGGTCGGCCAAGTGATAAAGGGGACTCATGTGCAAGTGGGAATAGATATATATAAGAGATCATGTATTCATTATTCAGGGGAATTGTGAAGTATGAAAGGTATTTGGTTACTAGGAGGGGGTTCCCCTATTATTTAAGGAGTTATCGTGTAACTTATTTATATTGGAGTTGTGATCCACATTGGCATTCTGTAAATGGTGTGTAATTCTATTATGTTTTGATATTTTGATTATTTGGATCATAACATTTGGTTTCAGAACTCAAGGTCTTGGGGTTTCGCTATTGCATATGAGACACCTTGTAATTTTCGCTATAACTTTTTTTATACGACATTTCAGAAGGAACCCCTTGGAGTATATTTAGTATATGGATCAAGACACTAAAATTTGGAGGATACTCACAGAAATTATCAAGGTATCTATGATAAAAATGTGAGCTTCTAGGTCATCCTAATTTTGTAGATACACCCTGTGCAAGTAGGGTAGTTGGCTAGTCCTATTGACTAGTCTCAAACAGGTGTTCCGGGTAAAACAACCATAACTTCTTCATAGAGAATAAAAATTGAGTGAGACTAGTTTCATTGAACAATAGACATTGCATTCTATTTATGGTACAATTTTCAAAATTATATATCAATCATTTTGCACGGGGCACGCTCTACAAGTGCTCTCTACCGGAAAGGACAAAAATAATCAAGGTGTGGGGAAGTTACCATAACTTCCAGTTGGCACATCAAATTTTGGTCATACCTGTGGCATTACAGAGAATAAATTTCAGAGTACTACAGGTCACAATTTCAGACTAATAAGGGCCGAAATTGCAGATATACATCATAAGTAAGGTTGGTCAGGAGGATAGACACCAAATAAGGGTTTCAAAGGTATGTTCACTTAAAAATACCATAACTTTTGATTGGAAGGTCTGATTGAGCTGATTCAAAATCCATTGGAAAGATACACATAGAAGAGAATATTGGAACAAGTATTAGAAATATTTGAGATATTTATCCTTAACATATTGAGGTTTTTATTTCAGGTTTGGGATTAGACCTCAATTAAGAATCAATGGAAATACCTAAATTTACAAGAGATGAAGATAAAGATGAAATAAATCATATGGAATGGTTGAGGTTGGTAAAAGAATATAATATGACTCCTAGGAAAGCAAGAGATTAGTTTTTTTATGAAGCTTGGAAGTGGTGGATGAGTGTTGATCAAAATACTAGATGGCACTGCACATGGGAAGAATTTGAAAAAATACTCTCAGATAAATGGATTAGGGATACAAAAATGGAGGAATTGTATAGAATTCATGATGAATTAAAAGAAGAAAATGAAGAGATTAAGAAGAAGGGTGAGGAGCTATCTAAGATACGATTCCTTAATGAATCACTCATTAAGGAGGTTAAGAACTTAAAGCAATAAAACAATAGTAAATCAAAGTGGGAAAATGATGAGTCAACGGAAGATTTGAAAAAGAAAGATGAAGAGATATGTAGATTACGAAGCCATAATAAAAAACTATTGGATGAGGTCAAGAGATTGAAAGAAGAAAAGAAGATTTTTCAAAATCAAGAAGAAAGAAGACTCTTGGATGAATAATCTACCAAAATACTGGAAGATGAAATTTGCAAGAAGCTTGAGGAATCCTTAAATACGGATGAGGTAAAGTTAGAAATGCAAGCCAGAATTGAAGAAGGATGTCAGAATTTGTTAGATGGGATCACATTGCAGCTTCAAAAGGAGAAAGAAGACAAGATTCAGGAAGGTCAACTAAAGATACTTGAAGAAGTTGAACTCCATCTAGAGGATGTACATGCCAAATATGATGGTATTATCTCGAAAGCTAGAGTAATAAAATACCAAGCAAATATGATCAAGGATTCCATTGTCGCTAAAATGAAGATAGATTAAATGCACGTGTAGAGTGAAGGAATACCATCAAATGTGAAACTGTATCGACACCCTCATTACCAAGAAACATTTCAAGGAAGACAAGAAGGAAGATATAAACATTATGAAGGAAGAATATGGAATACTTGTCAATATTCAAGGAACAAGGGATCACCAAACTGATCTTCAACAAGCTATTATCAGAGACCAACAACGACTACAAATTGGAAAAGCTTCAACAAAAATTGTGAAGTATGAAAGGTATTTGGTTATTAGGAGGGGGTTCCCCTATTATTTAAGGAGTTATTGTGTAACTTATCTATATGAGTGAAAAATATATAGAAATGGAATTTAATGATGACAGAAGTTAGGAACATATATTAATTACGAGGAGCCAGAAGGATCAAGTCCACAATTATAAGGTTGATATTGAGAAGCTATAAAATATTGGGAAGAACATAACATAATCAACACCCTGATAATCCAGACTTTAACAAATATTCAAAAATAGTTATAGAAGAGGAATGATTCCAATCATGAGGATAGGAGTGGGAGATATTCTATGACCAACCCTGCAGTTTCTTTAATTCGGTCCTCTTCTGTAGCATCTGGAGCAATATCAATATCATAGACTGCAAATGTCAAAACAACTACAAGGTGATTTGACTCCAAAAGTCTGAAGGGACTTGTAAGGACTTCCTTTCCAGTAGCTCTGGCTTGCAAGATATTTCCACAATCTTCTTGTTTGCATGGAAATAATGATTTTTAATCTCATCCATTGATAATAGAAGCATACCCCTATTACAAGAAGTATATTATTATATTTTGATCCATATTGAAGCTTAAAAATTAGATTGATAACCTGAATTCCATGCTTATACC
>SNQJ01S0113430.1:5727-28408 GCA_010110895.2 Picea sitchensis
GTTTTTCAACTATTTTTAAAGGTAGTCCTCTTCCATTAAAACCCCTGCATTCACAACAAGGGCAATACCATTTCCCATCACCATGAATCACCATGTGTTGCTTTAACATAACAAGCTCTCTTTTCTCATCTGGAGTTGACATTGTAATTACCTATTACAACAAATCCATTGAAACATTATAAGTACAATATACAAATCTATTCAAATAATTTGGTATATATTTAGATATTTGTAATGAAAATTATACAGCATGTTCAGAAAAAATAAGGGACAAAGCATGAAACCTAAAAGCATGAAACATTAATAAGAGGAGGTGGATCTATTATCACCCAAAATCACACTATATAATATTAAGTCCCTAATAAAAATTAGGGTAGCTTTAGGGATACACAAGAGTACTGATGCCCAATATCAACAAAAAAACCGCTGCTGTTCACTTCTAGTTGGTTCTTTTCCAACTCATGGAGGAAACCCTAAATGTAAATTTACTAAGGCAAGGATACTTAAATATTCAAGAAGTTCCATGAAATATAAGAACAAAATTAGAGTGATTGAATCTAATTAGAGTGATTTTAGCTGAATCAATAATCTTTTTACTCTATCAAAAGTGGATAAACCATAAAATCTTTCTAAGGAGTTAAAATAAACCATAAAATCTAATTTAAGGAGTGAAAATAAACCATAAAATAGTTCAATAGCACCAAATTACTAAATCACACAGAAATTTTTTAAGCACTGACCTTCAAAATCTCAGCTATGTAGAGTTTGATCAATTCAATGTTTCTCTTCTTGAAAGAGAACTAAATCAAGATTTCATAAAAAACCAGAACACCATTGCATCAGAACACCCGAATGATTTTCGCAACTGTAGAAAATGATTGTCACAACTATAGCAAATTTGCTGTAACTAAGATATATATAGGATTGATTTGCTGTAAATGACCATTTGATTCTCACACGTGCCATTGTTGGTCGCTATAGTGACTAACTGGTGGTTGGTTGCTCTACCAACCAACTTTCGTCATTAAAATGACCAACTTGGAAGGTTGGTCGCTAGAGCGACCAACATTTGGACCCCGAAAAAAAAAAGTATATTTAGTCCAAAAAAAGATAAAAAAATACGACGAAATTTTAAACCGTCGTAATATTTCATCATAATTTGCGCCCAATGTAGTAGTGTGCATTTTCTTTTATAGTAGCTAGCTCTTTTAGAATATTATACTTAGAAGAAGAAGAAGAAGAGGTAAAAACCTCTTGACTTTGTGCGCCCTTGGTAACTTGAGAGTTTGTTTGTTGAGAGGATGAACTTGGGACAAAAGTAGTCTTTGGAGGACCACCCTTCCCTTTGTTTGCATATGATTTATTTCTTGTATCAACCATCATAACATCCTCTTCTGGAGCCCAATCTAAGGCAACAATAGTTGTATCAACTTTTTTCCCAAATATTCATTTTCTTGCTCTCTTTTTGACCTCATAGGTACTCTCATCATGGTTATCTTCACAAAAATTCCACCAATCTCTTGGAAGAATAACTTTTGAATGATAATTGTTAGGTTGAAGATTAGTTGGTTGATTCCTAAAAGAAACTTGTGTAGAAGTTTCAGCTGGGGAAGACGTAGAAGTCACCCTTTTCTCTCAAAATCAATCATCTGAATGTTCATATCTTGTACCTACTGCAAGACAATTGACACATCGGTTTGTTTAATATAGTATTTACTTGGAAGACCTATTCTAGCCAATTGTTCCTCAAATTCCAAGCATGTCTGTAATGCAGATCCTAAACTATCAACATTATTTTTCCTCAAGCCTACGCAGATAAGCAACATGTAAACTATTATAATAATGCATCAAAGCAACCTGATTATGAGGTCTGATAATTTCTGAGATTTGATTATATAATTTAGTGAAACGTAGATTGAAATATTTAATAGTTTCACCCTTGTTATAAACAATATTGTTGTATTCTTTGAGCTTATCTGCTAGACTTTGAGGCTATCCATATGTAGACTTAAACCGATATGACAATACAACCCAAGTTGAGAAAATATTAGGTGGTAATTCAAAGAAGTCAACTGCAACTTTTCCTTCCAACGAATGGACAAAGAGACACATACAAGTGTCATTCTCATTTGCCTCGATATTATGATAGGCATTATAAAAGTCAATGAGATGTTCATTGATTGATAAAGTGCCATTACCAGAAAACTTAGGCAAACAGTCTTTGAATTTAGTCAAAAGAGTTGTTGCTGGAGCAAATCAAGTAGAGAAGATACATGCCATGGAGTAGTATTTAAATCTTGTTTGAATTTGAATAAACCAAATTATTTGATGACTTTGGCTAGATTTGTAGTTGATACAACAAAATTATAATGATTGTACATGGAAGATGTTGAAGTTTGTGAATATGTAGAATCACTAGTACTACAAGAACCACCACTGGATGAATTCATATGGATTTCCTGGGAGGAAAGGAGATGAAAATGCTTGTTACTTTTGAAAAAGAACGTGAAAAACATATTTTGAGTTTAGGTTGAAGATTATCTACAATTTCTTTCTTCCTTCATATTTCAAGGAGAGGATCAAATTCAAGAGATTGACCTCTTAAATATATTGAAAGATGAGAATTAGTGGACACAAGACACTTAATTATTGAGAAGGCCTATTTCGATCTTACTTCTATAGGGATTCTCTTTGATATTGAATTTCAATGTCTTTAGCTATAACTTCCCAAGAACACTCAAGTTCTTCACGTATATGGGCAATTTCAAGAATTATATAAAAAAAACAAGATGCAATACTCCTTTGATAAGGAAACCTTAGGTTAAGTTGCTCCTGGTTAGGCAAAGTCATTAATCAAATAATAAAAATCAGAATATACAAAGAACAAAAACTAGAGAGTAAACAATTACTCCCCAGTATGGTTGCCAAATAAATATTGATGTGAGGAATGTAAATTTTTCACTCAAGCATTTTCGAATCTGACTAAGCTAAGGTGAGATAGGCAAGAATGTTACCTTGCGTTTATAACCTATGCGAAATTATCAATCAACCCTTAAGAAATATTGTCTTGGGTCTGATGTTATTATCAAGTTGTATGCTTTTGCTAATATTTATAAAATTAAAATGTACAAAATAAAGAATACATACAATCTGAAAATCAATAACACAAGTCTCAACTGAGAATAAACTAGATTTTTATTAATGATGACTTTTCTGAGTTACAACCAAATCCCTCTTTTCAAAGCCTTGCGAGGGTAAGGACCAAAATCAAACTTTGAAGTCTAGGATGAAATTTTAACAATCATACAAAGACAACCAATGTCTAAAAGAAAAAGACCAAGATTGAAATGTACTGGATCAACCAAGCCACAAGCTCATCAAGTCTTGACTATGCAAAACAATCTTAATCATAACTGAAAATTAATTCATAAATTATAATGAAACTAAACAGACCGCCAAAACAAATGAATGACCTTCTGCAACATGTTAAATGTCTATGCTTCTTAGTCCTTTCTTTTATAAAAAATATTTGTATTTCCTATATGTTTAATTTGCTAAAAACTAGTAATTTGAATAGTTTACATTCTATATTATTGGAGTTTTCAATGTCGCTTCACTGTAATGAGAGCATGGGAATTGTGGGTTAGTGAAGGACTAGAATTTGCAAGTTGATTTTCTTCTACAAGGATGACACTAAAATATTTGTTTCCTAAACAATGCTGTTATAATTATAATCGGGTGTCTTATTAATCCAAAGAGGGGTCAAGGCTGATATTTCATATGCCATTCGTTCATAATCAATAAATAAGGGAAAATATATCTCTTTTTGCTAATTTTTCATCCATGGTTTTGATGCGGGGTCCTTATCTTCATCAACATAAAAAAATCACTAGGATAAAACCCTCAATTTAGGATTCCCACCCTCTATCCATGAATCCTCCAACTCATGACATGAACTACTAAATTTATTTTAGTTATTTGATTTTTTATATTTCAAAATAAATAAAAAAGTACATATAAAAAAATCATAAACTAAGAAATATGATAAAACATTGAATTGAAACATTTATCCTACAACAAACAAGAAAGTAAACCTACTTAACTATACACATACACATTGATAAAAAATGAAATGAATTTTGAATTATAATAGTTCACGATCATCTTATTGTTTCGCACCTTGATTCTAAATTTACGAGTAAATATGGTTCTCCTAAATAAACTTTTATATATAAACATAAACATAAAACCATTAACAAGAATAATTCACAACAAACCATAACAAATAAAAATAACATATAACACATCATCCATCAACCAAATTTACTTTAACTTTATTAGATTCTCTACTAATACATCCCAAAGCCTTAAGATACAAACATGTTTTCTCAAAATTCCAAGAACTCTTTCATTAACTCTTATCCATACATTTAATAAAAAAGATAGTAAATTTTTTTGACTAAGGTCATATTATTGTTCAACCTTTCTTTTATCTATCCACGTATTGTTGTAGTTGGGTAAATAGATTTCTGAATTCATAACCACTAGAAAAGGCCACATTGCCATATACAGATCAAACATCACTCAAAATGTTTTATAGTTTTTCAAAGCAATCTCTGCTTTAATAATATTTTCCTTTTTCATAAACGTAAAGTTGCAACGTTCCAACTAAGTTGTTGTCTAGCTACGTCTTCAAGTTTTTCCAAATGAGAAATTGGTTTCTCGATTGGGTTAAACGCACCATCAACTTTGAATGTTGAGAAATTGCAAGTTTTTCCAAATGAGATATTGGTTTCTCGATTGGGTTAAACGCACCATCAACTTTGAATGTTGAGAAATTGCAAGGATCTTAAATACTTTTTTTTCCAAAAGAAAAAATTCACTTGTATTATAATTGGTTTTTTGAGAATCAAAAGATATAAAAAACTCATTACAGTATGGATAGTTACTGATCCATACAAAACATATACTAAATCAAAAGCATGTCCATAACAATGGGAAGTGTACCTAATAGGAGATATATATGTCCTGCCAAAACCTATCATCACTGATCAATCGAGTCGACAAAAGATCCTCGTTTTCCAAGCTAGAAAGATACAAAATACAAAAAGTCTAGCAAATCAAAGGACTACAAGAGAGAAATGCAGTGAGGAGGACTCTCTAGTCCAGCTGTATAATGATGATATGTTAATGTACCAGTGTGCTTCAATAATGCAAGGCATCTATAAATAATATTCTATATTTATCAATTGATCTATCTTCTAGAGATCAAGAGGCTCTTTTTATTTATGGTGGATATTAGCTTAGGATGTCCATTACATGTACGTGTAGGATAAACCGAATTTTCATTGAATTCAATCTTTCTATTGAAAGGGGTTCGTACATGTTCTACAATATCACCAATAAATACTCCCTAGTATGAAAAGTCTTTAGTGTTAGTTGAGTTTCTAGTTCTCCAATGGATTGGCCCACAATAAGTTGATCAATTTCTTTGGGATTCAAAGTATGCATTGAAAAGTTTAAATTATTGTTACATTGTTACAATATAAGATTGTAGCATCACATTTAGCATCTTGTCACAATGTTTTTTTGTTTGTTTGTTTAAAAATCAAGTTTACTTGACTCAATACAATGCATATGAAGACATTATCTTTTGTGTTGAATTTGCATCACTTTTTTTTTATGCGTGCACCTTGAAGCATCATTTTATTGACAAAAAATGTGAGGCAAGGATATATTTGCATTGATTTTGAGTTTCAATTGCATCAATTATGTTTGAAAAACAACTTTTCAAAGTCATTTCTACGTCTTTGTGTCAAAAAAGTGTTTTTGCATTGCTTTAAAGTTGTTATGCGTTGTTGTTAATCTAGTGAATATCATTTAAGTGATGTGGTTTTGTTTATTAACATCGTTTTAGCATCAAAACACAACTTATGAGCATTCAATTACTTCATGTATGCATCAATTTAATGACATATTTATCTATTTATCATCATTAGTGTCATATTGAAATCGTTTTTGCATCATAATAATAATAATAATCCATTTTTAAGGTCATGACCAAGCCAGGCACCAAATTGGTGTATGAGGCCCCCTTGTTTGTGGGACAAGGGACCCCCTCAGCCCAACGATTTGACTGGTAAAGTCTAAGGAGGTATACATACCCTACCCCTCTCTGGATTTGAACTTGTGAACTCTTAAGAGGGAACACATGTTCTTAATCATTAGGCCCATATTAGTGTCACATCACAATTACGCCATTTTAATGTCAAAATTGTATTATTAATGATTTTATTATTTTGATTAATTTTATTATTATTGATTATTTTTCTTAATTTGATTATTATTGATTATTTAATTATTGTTATTATTACTTTTATAATGTTTAAATATTGATAAGATTGATGACAAATATACGTCTATTTCATTGTACACTAATCACAAGAGTAAAGACCATGTATATATAAATGCACTGTCCCACTAACAAATGATCAATTTCACACCAAGGAAGCAAAATACCGTGTGTGTGTGTGTGTGTGTGCAATGATGAGATTTTAAATTTAATTGCAAAATGACCATGTAATTTTTTTGTTCATATACAAGTTGTACACCGCCACACTAGGAAAATGCCAACTTTGTATACAACACTACATGAAAAAATATGTATACATAAAGAAAAATTATGAATTTGACATTAAAAGTTGATTGAATTGTTGTAAGCACCCTCTTCATCTTCTGCACTCTCATCATTCTCGTGCTCTAAAAAAATAATAAAATAACACGAGTTCAATAAAATAAAAAGTCACTAACATTTAAAAATGTAATAAAAAACATCTAAGTTGAACAATGGTCAATACATTTTGATTCCTTCGAGTCACCCTCGTCATCATTAGTGTGGAAGAATCTAATATATTTCAATTAATTAATGAATAATTCCAACTACACATAAGCTAAAAAACACATAATTAACAATTAATTACATTGGGCATGGGCTATATATCAACCACAAATGGTCATTGCTCTTTTCAAGTCCCTAACAAAGGGGATGTGGGAATAACTTGGTTTGGTGGTGTAAATCAAGTTGCTTTGTTGTATTCTCTTTGCAAGCTCACCATTTGGAGGTTGAGCTGTAGATTGCTTGGAGAGAGACACATCTTTGTGAGTATTGATTGTTTCAACGTTGAGGTGTGCGGACCCATACTTGGGGGTGTTACTCCTGTAGAGTAGATTTGATGTTCTATCATGATGGAGGAGTACTCTTTCAACGTTGTGGAGGTAGTGGAGTTACATGTTGCAAATTCATATAGAGTTTATTGGTGTTACATAAAACACTTTTCTCATAAAGAGAGAGTGTTAGATTTTGGGCTTATTCCAAAAGAATTTTCACCTTGCTAGAGGAAAGTTAGGTCTCCTAGCCCCTTGGAAATGCTTTATGGACACATAGATGGCTTAGTTTGGGTGGATGATTGACCTTGGTTAGAGTGCTAGCATGACACCCTTACCTAGGGGATCATTACCCTAATTGGCATGTTGACTAACCCATTGGGGGCACACAATGGTAGAGTCAATTGCTTGATTCAGAGAGGTAACTGCCTAAGACGAGTATCATGCACTTGAAGGAGGTCACTTAGTACTTAGAGATTGGAACCATGTAATATATACCTTGGAGGTTGGAGACTTGACTCGAGAACACTTGGGTTGAAGAACATACTTCATGGAGGTTGGTGATGGACCGAACACATATGTTGAGGAGGAGCATTGGATCTTAGTGACCACATTGACACACATGAGAGGACACATGGCACATTGTTAGAGGAGGAGCGCTTTTCATGAAGGCACTTGAACAATGAACCATCATGGAAGAGAGATTGTTGGAATAACGACTAGTTGGAGAGTGCACCATCTTGAAGGAGGGGCATTGAGTCCAAGGATGATAATGCTTGGAGGGTGGAGACACTTTAGTTTCACACTTTTACATCCTTGTATGGTAGAGTACTCCATGTTGGGTTTCTTTGTTAGTTACTTGTATGGAATTATGTCCTTGTTTTATGTTATCCTCCCTTAGCTACTCTATATATAAAAAGAGGAGAGAGGTCTTGTTTTCATTATTGCCATTGTACTATATTCTTTATGCTATTTTGAAGAACTCTTGCGTGGAGAAAGATGCTACGATTCATGAGAAAAACCTTAGGAACATGACATTATGGTTCATGTGGAAACCCTATTGAAAGACAAGGAGAGAGAGAGAGACATATTGGATGTTCTTAGAGGGATTGCACGTGTAATGATGGGGCTTTCTCTTGTGATGTTGGGGTTTCTTCCATGTATGTAAACCCTAGAGAAGAACATGACATTAGAGATGATGATGGTTATTATGGGTCTTTTGTTAGTGCTAACGTTTCAAACCTTGAAGAAGACATGGGGAGTGGAGTTAACGTCTTACATGATTTTAGAGCCTTGTCCTTGTGGGATGTAAGGATAGAGCAAGATCATGGAGACACTAGATTGATGAGTCTTTTGCTTGGACCGAGACTTGATTATTATATCTTTGATGATCCATGGAGGTCTTATGCTTGTGTTGATGCACAAATTGAAGACCTAGGGTTTGAAGGGTCAAACACTAAGATGAACATGTAGATTTGGAGGCTAACACTAGAGTTGTTTTGCCATGTATTTCTATGATGCAACATGGATATGATTTGTAGTGTTGAAAAATATAGCTCAGTCAAGAACTTCCACACAGGTTCAATGTGAACATGTTGGAAGTGGTTAGGGATATTTCAAAAAGTAATTCTATTGTAATCCACTTTANATGTATTTCTATGATGCAACATGGATATGATTTGTAGTGTTGAAAAATATAGCTCAGTCAAGAACTTCCACACAGGTTCAATGTGAACATGTTGGAAGTGGTTAGGGATATTTCAAAAAGTAATTCTATTGTAATCCACTTTAGGAAAAAGTGAAAAGTCTTATATTTAATTGTTGAGTCTAATCAAGTGTATTTCATGCATTAATGACTTAGACTACGATTGAACTCAACCATACATCTCATTGAGAGATTAGAATTTTGGCATATTAAGGTTTCAACTAAAAGTATAAAGATAGGTCAAGAAAGAGAGTTTAGACATAGTTTTTGTTGGACATGGACAACAACCAATTGAGCAGAGATGAAGAACATGAGAGGAGTCAAAGTATCCATCCATATAGCATATCCGTATAGTCGTACAAATCCGTGCAACAAATCCATAAATCACATGGATTTGTACAACCATACTTAAAAGCTAGCTCTTCTCGATTTTTGTGCAAATATGTTTCTAAGGTGATTTTGATAATCATGCATTTGTTGTTTTAGCATTGTGTGGAGGTTTATTTGTCAGCTTTGAATAAGGAATGACAAAGTGGTTTTGAAGGAGAAATTCCCCGTGAATGTATGGAATTTTTTTAGGCTTCCGCTATTTACTTTTCTAGTTATTGTATGATTGATTCTATGCTTTGAAATTGATTTTTACAATAGTTAAATTTAGAAATTTATTTCTTTAATTGAGATCATAAGGAAAACAATAACTTAGGGTTGGAAATTTCTACATGTAAACCCTAAAGAAGAAAACAATTCTATTGGAGAGAGCTTATGTGATATAAACGTGTATGTGTTGAGAATGACTTGTATATGTAGATGCTAGCATGTAGAGGATCTTTGGCAGATTGAATGACTTTGGTTGGGAGTGATTCCTAGCTAAGAAGAGTTGGTGGCCATGATTTTCTTATGATTTCCCTAACTAAGGTTCGGAAAGCTTGACTTGCATTATCTTTGTGCTAAAGTTGTAGTATCTACTTGTACTTCATCTTATGTGTGTGAAGTTTCCAGCAATCCAAATGTTGTATACTTGCAAATTTGATTTTTAGTGTAAATTATCTTCTTGATTGAGTAGATTTCAACCTTTATTGTTCATGTTGATTTAACATAACATATATTTGAGTTGGTTAATTGATTTAACACATATCCAAAGATAAAGGAGTAGACGTTGTTATAATCCGTTGTAATAATACATTTCGGCTCCGTTATATGCCTTGGGAAGTGTGCCCTAATTTAACACATCCGAAAGATAAAAGAGTAGATTTTTTGTTGTTATAATCTGTTCTAACAAACATTTCAGATCTGTTATATGCCTTGAAAAATGTACCCTAAGGGCTATAGCATTATGGTATTGAAGTACACTCATATGGTATTTATTCTCTTGAGCTACTAGGTGAAATTGGGTTGAAAGGAAGTGAAATATTACTGCTATAATTTAATATTTCAAATCAGCTCTAAAGCTAAAAGTTCACAGGGATTAGATCTAGGAAACCTCAAGTAAATGAAGTGGAATTTCATAATTGCATTAATTGCTCAAATTAAGAGAAAACTACACTAAGAACATGGAACCATATGACATACACCTTAGAGGTTGGATACTTTACTTGAGGACACGCTTGGGTTGAGGAGCATACTTCATGGAAGTTGGTTATGGACTCGAACACATATGTTGAAGAGAAGCATTGGAGCAAGTAATGACCTTAGCATGCATGTTGAAGAGCGTTGGGCACAAGAGGAAATGTGACACACAACTAAAGGAGGAGCACCTTCCATGATGCAGTTGGAGAATGAACCACCATCTAAGAGAGATAATTGGGCTGACAACTTGTTGGATGGTGTACCATCTTAGAGGAGGGGAATTGGGCTCAAGGGGAATCATGCTTGGAGGGTGCACCACATTAGGGTTTGGTAAAACCTTGGTGTGACACTTGTCATCCTTGTATTGTAAAACACTCTATATGGGGTTGCCTTGTTGACTTAGGCCTAAGGTTATTTGGGTGGACCTAGTCCAAGCCTTCCTTACCTATTCTTTTTAAAGGGAGGACATAGACTTTGCCATTACTCACTATTGATGAACTCATTATTCTATCTTTGTAACTGTCTTGGTGAAGTCTTGTAGGGAGAAAGACCTAGGGTTTGTGATGTAAACCCTAGAGGAGACAAGAAGATGGATGTTAGCTCTAGGTACGAGCTTGGGTCGTAGCACTTGTGTGATGCAAGAGAATAAAACCTAGGATTTGTGTGATGTAAATCCTAGCAAGAACATGGAGCACTAGAGGACTACTCTTGGATCTCGGTCTGATGCTTAGCTTGAAAAATACTTGGTGCTTATGTTGATGTACTTTTGATATTCCATCGTAACATTGTCAAGAGGTGTTGGTGCTTGTGTGATGTAAGGGAATAAGACCTAGGGTTTTTCAAAAGAAACCATAAGATGGATAAATAACGTTCGAATAAAAATGGAGTTTATTAGGTCATTGTATCTTGTTGATGAACATATATTGAGTCTTTGTACTTGTGTTGATGCAAGGGAGGAAGACACTAGTGTTCATGACAGGAAAAACCTAAAGAAGACTTGAAGTGGTAGGGTGGAAATCCTTGTGTGAAAAGGACCCATGGCTTGTGGCAAGGAAACCCTGGAGGAGACTTGCAACACTTTGCTTGTGGATTTTGTGTGAGGAAAACTTGGAGAAATATCACAGGTTTACTTCTTGGTGTTGATGCTAACTTGTTGTTGAGCCTTTGGAGTGGCTAAGAGTAGCTTGGTGTGATGCCTTACTAGGTCATGATTGTTTTTTAGGGTTTTCTATTGATGGTGGATGCCCTAGCTAGGGTTTGAATGCATTGGAGAGTCCCAACTTGTGATAAGATTGAATGGAAATCTTGTACCAACTTGTAATAAGTTGTTGGTATGTACCATAAGTTCATTCTTATGTAGATATGAAGTGTACTTTTCTATCCAAACTTTGTGTACTTTCATTTCTGAATTTCAACTTATGTTCTCATAGTGATTGAATAGTTTCTAATGCTAGTTATGTAAGCCGATTTAACATCACAGTGAGCAAATTTGATTGAGTTCTTTAACAAGTAAAACAAAGTTAAGAGGGAATATTTGTGGCTATAACAAATTTGTTCATAAATTATTTTCAGATCGATTGTATTTGGGGATTGTGCCCTTAGGGATGCAACATAGTTCCCTTGAAATACATTTGTTTGGTGTTTATTTTCCTGAGCTGCCTTATGTATTTGCTTGCACAAAAGTGAAATATATGTTGTTGTAATTTATATTTCAGATTCAGTGATAACGCCAAAAAGTTGACAAAAAATAGAACCAAGAAACCTCAAGTGAATAAGGTTTAATTTATGAATATACATTAAACATAGATTTTCAATTTTTTCACAAAGCAATGACTAATAAACCCTATTTACCCAGACCAAACAATACTTTGTCACATGATTCATTGGAACTTAAAAACAATAAGTTCAACTCCAGGGATTAACAATTCACTTTAAGGGAACAACAATAAATATCATTCCACTAATCGTTGTTTGTACCGATTGCTTCACTTTGGAAAAATGCAAAGCTTAAATTTGAGAGAATGCATTGAAGCATCCTTTGTGAAACAAGTTCAAATGCAAATGAGGAATGGTGATCTAAGAAGATATAAAATATAGGAAACAAATCTCAAATAAGCATGTATTTTGAAGGATTCCTCAAATCTCATGGATAATTGATTAAGTTGTATAATCAACAAATCTTTGAATGAGATATACTTGTTGAAGAGAGATGGAAAGGAGGGATTGGGAAAACCTGTCACTACCAAGGGCCCATTTGAGATGAATTCAAAGGAAATCCAAAGATATATAAAAATAGTGTAGCCTTTTCCTAAATAGAGATGGAGAATCATTGGGTAAATTGGAAAGAGGACGAGGCCACATTTTTCTTGTTCGATAGGTTTATAAGAAAAGTGAGAAGAACACATTCCTTTTTTCTCCATTTTTTACAAGGAACATTTTCAAGTCTATCTTGTTTAGCTAGAAATTATATTGTACAATAACTTATCAACATTTCTTTATTCAACATGGTTTTAGTCAATGATGGTTTTTTTTGACAATGCAATTGTTGATGTCAAGGTCTCAAGGGCTCTAAATAGATTATAATTCTACTTGAATCCATATTTCATTTAGTTTTTAAATTGCATGGATGTAAGTTGGCGTTCAATGCCATATCATCCATGAAGCTTTCAACATGATTTCAAGTTTGGGTTTGTTCGACCAATGAGGAGGGCCAACACTTATCATGGTTGTTGCTTCCATGGTTTATGTTCTCAGGCTTACAATGCTGATTCAAACAATACTTCTCATGGTTCTTGGTTTTGTATTTTCGATGTCCATGTGAGGTTCCATTGAGATCCTCAATTTCATGCTAGACAATCATGATATTAAGAGTTGTTTTAGATTTTTTCAAGAGTAAAAAATAGAGAAATTGGCATTGATTATGCATGCATACAAGTAAACATGTCTTGTCAAGTGACACATCACCCTAGCCTGTGGGACATGTCATTGGGGAAGGAATGCATCTCTAATACTCATAAGAGAACATGGACGTCCACAATAACAAATGCTTATTTTTTTTGGGGACATCCCCTCTAATGGGGGATGTCTCCTAAAAAGAAGTAAAAAAAATGGTAAACATGGAAAAAAACTAAATTTGAGGAAAAGAAAATGGAACCCCATTGCAAACCCTAGGGAAAAAACCAACACTATTTTATTGTACAAAACAAACAATTTTTTATTGTACGTTTGACAAATGTTAACTTCCAACATCATCAAACAAGAAAAAATAAAGGGATTTTTAGAGCATATTTTTTTCAAAACTTTGTTTGTGGAGGTAAACAACAACATATAAAGTCAAAATAATCCCCATCAATGTGTTTTTTCCACTGGCTATTGATATTTATTATGGAAACAACAAGAAGAAGATAAAAAATGATTTTTTATTTGGTGTACACTTTGTCTTGCAAGTTGGAAAAACAAGTATACAAGGGTTAAAGCCCATTTTATGCACATTGTATGTAAAGGAGTTGGGCCTTGAAAAGGCATGTAAAATAAATTGGTGAAAGCACAAAGGGAGTGAAAAGGGGATTTTTTCCCATCTTCTATAGGGAATATCTTCAGGTCTATCTTGTTTAGCGAAATTTGACTGTACAATAACTTATCAATATTTCTCTATTCAACATGATTTTAATTAAGGATATTTTTATTTATTGACGATGCAATTGTTGATGTCAAGGTCTCAAGGGCCCTAAATGGATTATAGTTATACTCGAATCCATATTTTATGTAGTTTTCAATTTGCATGGATGCAAGTTGGTGTTCAATGCCATATAATCCATGAAGATTTCAACGTTATTTCAAGTTTGGGTTTGCTCAACCAATGAGGAGGGCCAACACTTGTCATGGTTGTTACTTCCATTGTTTAAGTTTTGAGGCTTACAATGCTAATTCAAACAATACTTCTCATGGTTCTTGCTTTTGTAATTTCAATGCCCATGTGAGCTTCCATTGAGATTCTCAGTTTCAAGTTGGAAATTCAGATTAAGGATGGCCTTATTATATACGAGTAAGTTCAATAAAACTACTGGTCAATCATGATATTAGGAGTTCCAGATTTTTCCAAGAGTAAAAAAATAGAGAAATTATCATTGATTATGCATGCATATGAGTAAACATGTGTTGTTGAAGGACACATCACCCTAGCTCATGGGGCATGTTGTTGGGGAAGTGATGCCTATTTTTTGGGGACATCCCCTAAAAATACAAAATATAGTAAACAGGTTTTTTTTTTTTGAGGAACGTAAATGGAACCCAACAACAAAAAATAGGGAAAAAACAAGCATTATTTTATCCTACAATACCAACACTTTTTATTGTACATTTGGCAACTTTTAACTTCCAACATAATCAAACAAGAAAACATAAAGGGATATTTAGAACATTTTATTTTCAAAATTTTGTTTCTGGTGGCCAACAACAACATATGAATTCAAAAGCATCCCCATATGAGTGTTTTTTTTCAATGAGTGTTGATATTTTATTATGGAAACAAGAAGAAGAAGTCAAAAACATATTTTTCTTTAGTGTACACTTTGTTCTGGAAGTTGGAAAATAAATTATACAAGGGTTAAATCCCATTTTATGCACATTCTAGGTAACAAAGTTGGGCCTTGAAAAGCCTCGATAGATAAATTGACAAAATCACAAAGGAAGTGAGAAAGGGATGATGGTTTAGAACCTCCCATGAATTGTCCAACCTATGTTGGAGGCCCATGCTTTGATGAGTCTAATCCATCTAATTGATATTGTCAATGAAGAAATGGCTACAAGGCCCTCCAAAATACCTAAGCTAAATTTGGAATAGGCAATCTTATTGACATGTTTGATATCNATTGTCCAACCTATGTTGGAGGCCCATGCTTTGATGAGTCTAATCCATCTAATTGATATTGTCAATGAAGAAATGGCTACAAGGCCCTCCAAAATACCTAAGCTAAATTTGGAATAGGCAATCTTATTGACATGTTTGATATCGAGGGTGGGGAGGGTGTTGATATTTCTATAGCAAGGTTTTTTCTTACATGTTACATTCCTTTCAATGAGGCTTGTTCCCCATTTTTTTAATAAATGGTCCATGCTATTGATATTAATGATGGTATATGAGAGGCTTTGAATTAAGTTGGTTGGAAAGGGGAAACCATGCCTTGAGAAGATGATGGCCCCATTGAAGGCATAATGTAGTGCATATGTTTTTTTTCTTGTCACAGATGGTTGGAAAAATTGTCAAAGCCATCCACTATTGAATTTTCCATAGCTTGTCCCTATTTCTCAAAAGAAATTGGTCATTCAAGAATAACACAATCTTCTTGAAGGACCAATTATGTGAGGGCATTACAGAGCTAGGTCCATCTAATATTGTTCAAGTTATCCAAATTCAGACCTACTTGCAAAGCTGCAGGTTGATGATTTAGAAACAATATAAACATATTTTTTGGAAACCATGTAGTGTGCTTGCATTTAAAAATGCACTAAAAGACATCAAAAAAATGAATTGGATTACCAAGCTAATTGATAATGTACATAAAATTCAAATGGTTATATGTAACCATCACCAATCATATTTTATTTGTCATAGGTTTGTGAAAATGGCATTACTTAAACCAATCGATACTAGATTTGCTCCATATGACATTCTTCCTCCATCACAATGAGAGGTGAAAGGGAGCTTGTGTGCCACTTTTGTTAGTGACATATGGGGATCATGGAGGCAATCTTCTTGGGCCGAAACCATTGAAGTAAGACCTATGATATCGAATGATCATTTTTATGTTAATGTTAAATTTTCGATTGGTGTTGTTGAACCAATACATGGTATGCTCCACTATCTATCCAAAGTCTGAACACAAATTGCACACAATTAGGTGAGGTTTATGAAAACATTGACACTATGCAAGAGAGGATTAAATTTATCACGAATAAGAGAAAACCCACCTTATATCCACAATTAAAAAAAAAATGTAGATGGGAAGTGGAACATAAAATGAATACACTTCATCATATGCAAAATATGCTTTCAACATTGAATCCAAAATAGTATAATAGTGAACACCAATGAATTACTTAGTATCCATTATGCATACTTACTTTTCCCAAATCTAACATAGGAGATGTAAGTTTGGCTCAGTCGATGCTTTGAGGGATGAGCACCAAAACAAGGATATGACAAATTAGTGGCAGAATTATGGTGTGCACACTCCAGAGTCACAAACATTAGCTCTACAATGATTCTCACAAGTAGCTAGTTCCTCATCATGTGATACGAATTAGAACACTTATTATTTTATTCATTCAATGAAGAGAAACATAATGGTATCTAAAATATAGTATTTTTTCATAGTATCCTTGGACTTCTTTCTTGAAAAGACCCAAGTTGCAAAGAGGGTTATTCCAAGAAATGAGACTAATTCACAAATAATTTTGTGTGACAGTGAGGATATTGAACCAAATGACCTTGTTGACGTTATATTTTGTGGTAACTCCAAAAGTGTTTTCACCTTGCTAGGAGAACACTATATCTCCTAGCCCCTTGGTGATGATTCATGGACACATGGATGGATTAGTTTGGGTGGATTCTTGACCATGGTTAGAATGTTGGTATGGAACCCTTTCCAGGGAGGTTGATATCCTAGTTAACTTGTTGACTAACCCATTAGGTGCACACAATGGGGGAGTCAATTGCTCGACTAGGAGAGGTAGCTACCTAGGAGGAGTGTTGGGCACTTAGAGGAGGGTACTTAACCCTTGAAGTTTGGGACCATGTGATATGAGGTACCTAGTGTATGGATGATCCCTTGTTTGGTGCATGATGGAAATGCACATGTGGAGGTGGCTTGCTACACCTTGACTAGATGTTCCTCTAGCTTTCTTCTTTAGAGAGTTAGAGACCTTGTGATAGCATGTTACTTGATTGAAGGATGCATTGCAATGGAGGAGGTGTGTTGGACATTTTGGAGGGGGCGTTGAACTCTAGATGGAATTGGGTTGATTTGATGCTTTCATGGAGGCTTGGAATTGACTTGGGGATGTCTGGTTTTGATAGTGGTCATGTAGGTGGAGTGGACCAAAAAAGAACATGGTTTGGGAGAAGCAATGGAGTCCATGTGGGATTATGTCGGAGGAGTGTGGACTCATTTTGTATAGTGACATCACCTGAGAGTGTTGAATGGGTATGGTATCACCTTTGGAGTTTGACATGTGTACCCTTGGAGTGTAACACTTCACACGTGTGGGCCTACTCATTTGTAGTAGGTTACTTGTAAGGGTTTAGGATCACTTGTTATTGTTGGCCTCCCTTGAATCTCATATATATATAGAGGAAGGAAAGAACCATTTCTCTCACTCACTCAATTTTTTTTTATCTTATGTTTAGAGATGTAGCACTAGGATTTCATGATGAAACCCTAGGAATGATGTTGTGAGAAGAGTGTTTTGATATCTCTCTCCTATGTTTTCTTCTCAGTACATTATCTCTCTTATCTTGGAAGCGCTAAGGTTTCTTGGAGACTTAGAGATTAGGGTTTTATGATTAAACCCTAGGTGGTACTTGTTGAATAGGAGAGAGGATATGTCTTGCTTTGAGCCAAGGAGTCTTGTTGGCGTGATAATAGTTTGTGGAGGATCTTTGATGGAGCTAAATTTTTTCATGGTTTTCCCTAGCTAGGGTTTTCGAGAGCTAGAGGATTGTATTAGCCTTGGTTTGAGGTTATGATATGTACATGTAATTCATCTTTATGTGTGTGTGTGTGTGTGTGTGTGTGTGTGTGAAGTTTCCACTGTCCAAAATTGCCTCAACTGTAGATTTGATTTTAAGCATTCATTATATTCTTGATTTGGTAATTTCCAACACTAGTGCGTCATGTTGATTTGACATAAGTGAAAGTTTAAATTGTTATGTGAGTTAAAATTAATATAGAAGACAATATGACATATTTATCATTGTAAATATGCATTAAATGCAATGATTCTAGCCTTGATTTTACACTTGGAAAGTGTGCCCTAAGGGATTAAACTTGTTGGTATATATTTGGTATATTTTTTCTTGGATTTCCTAGAGTATTGGGGTTGTTGAGAAGATAAATATTGTCCATTTCTTCTATTGTTTGTATTTCAGTTCATCCCTAGGGTTGAAAATTCACAAGGTTAAAATACAAAAAACCTCCTCGTGTGCTGAAATTTCTGAAGTTGCATTAATTTCCCTAGATCAAAAAATGGTTATATTGTGCATTTGTACCCGGTGGAATCAATGATTGATTCCAAACTTGATATTGATGAAAATAGTGATGAGTACCAATGATTAGGTTGTTGGATTCTCTTAGGTAGAGGGAGTTGACCATGATGATAATATTTCTTTAGGACTCTATTAGTAAGAGGGAGGTGACCCTATTGAGGTTGTTGCTTCAATTGCTAGTAGTTTTGAGGTGCATGAGAGGGATTCTCATGTTCACATTTGATGATGGATCTTTTGTTGTTTCCACCCTTTTCTCTTTTCCCTTGATATTTCAAGATTCATGAGTTCAGATGGATGTAAATTTCACCTCATGCCTTGATCCCCTTGATCCACTTGTCTCAGTCTTGTATGGAGGTGTGATTATATTTGTAGGATGTCCTGAGCAAATATTGATGTGGTATTGTATGGAGATGTGATTATGTTTGTAGGATGCACTTAGAAACTATTGATGTGGTGCCATAGGTTTTTGACCTCACATGATGACTTTAGGGATGTTGGACTTTTTGACAATTTATTGTTCATGTCTTCCTTGTTTTTGAGTGATTTTGGATTCAATAGGGTGTAATGACCAAGGTAGGTTACTTCAGTTTCACATATGGTCATTGTTCTCTTAGAGCCCCTAGAAAATGAGAAGAGGTAGTAGCTTGGTTTGATGGTGTACACCAAAATACCTTGTTGTATACTTCTTACATGTTCACCATCCAAAGGCCAAGTTGAAAATTGCTTAGTTGATTGCAAGTTGCAAATTTCTTTGTGAGAAGTGATTGCTTGGATGCTAAGGTGTGTGAGCTTGTACTTGTGGGTTTGACTCTTGCAAAGTAGGTATGATGTTCTATCAGGATGGAGAAGTATTCTTTAAACTTTGTAGAGGTATTTAAATTACAAGTTGTAGTTTCAAAGGGAGTTGATGGTTGCTACAAAAAACACTTTTTTTGTAAAGAGGGAATGTTACTTTTGGGGTTACTCCAAAAGAATTTTCACTTTGCTAGGAGAGCACTATATCTCTTAGCCCCTTTGAGATACTTCATGGACACATGAATGGATTTGTTTGGGTGGATTCTTGACCTCAGTTAGAGTGTTGGTATGTCATATTTACTTAGGAGATTGATACCCTAGTCGACTTGTCCACACCCTTCCCCAAGAGGTTGCTTAATTAGGAGAGTGACCTACCTAGGAGGAGGAGAGTTGGGAACTAGAGGAGGGAAATTAACCGTTGGAGTTTTGGATCATGTGATATGAGGCACACGGTATATGGATAATACCTTGGTCTATATGTGAAGAACATGCACATGTGGAGGTGACTTTCTCTTGATTTGCTAGAGCTCGAATAGATACTTATGTGACTCTCTTCTTTGGAGCACTGCAGACCTTACGACAATGCATTGCTTTATTGGAGGACACCTTGTAATGTAGGAGAAGCATTGAACATTCTGGAGGGGGACATTGAGCACTAGATGGTATTGGATTGCTTGGATGCTTTCATGAAGGCTTAGAGTTCACTTGGGGATGCATGGGTTTCGATAATGATCATGTATGTGGAGTGGACCCAGAAGAGCACATGGTTTGGGAGGAGCGATAGAGTTTGTGTGGACTTGTGGTAGAGGAGCATGGTCACATATTGTATAGTGACATCACCTTCCATCCTTGATTGTGTACAACATTGCCTTGGAGCCTTGATTGTGTACATCACCTTGGAGCTTGACATGCGTACCTTTGTAGTGTCACAGTCACATGTGTGGGCCTACTTGTTTGTAGTAAGTTGCTTGTAAGGTTTTAGGCTCACTTATGTATGTTTTTCCTCCCTTAAGTCTCATATATATAGAGGAAGGAGATAGTTATTTCTCTCACTCACTCATTGTTCATCTTGTGTTTAAAGACAAAGTACTTGGGTTTCATGAGGAAACCCTAGGAAGGATGTGGTGAGAAGAGTGTTTTGATCTCTCTCTTGGGTTTTCTTCTTTGTACATTATCTCTCTTGTCTTGGAGGAACTAGGGTTTCTTGGAGACTAGTGTTTTATGAGTAAACTCTAGGTTGTACTTGTTGAAGAGGAAATAAGAGACATCTTGCTTGGAGCCAAGGAGTCTTGCTAGAATGATACTAGTTTGTGGAGGATTTTTGGTCAATATAGGGTTTTCATGGTTTTCCCCATACAGGGTTTTAAAGAGATAGAGGATTGCACCAACCTTGGGATGAAGCTATGGTATGTACATGTAATTCATCTTTGTGTGTGTGTGTGTGTGAAATTTCCAGCTGTTCAAATTTCTCTCAATTGCATATTTGATTTTCAACATTCACTATCTTCTTGGTTTGGTAATTTTTGGCACTTGCGTCATGTTGATTTGACATAAGTAAAGGTTGAAATTGTTAAGTGAATTAACATTAATATAGAAGATAATATGACGGATTTGGTGCTGTAAATATTCATTAATTGCAGTGATTCCAAAGCTGATTTTATGCTTGGAAAGTGTGCCCCAAGGGATTTAATTGTTGGCATATGTTTGGTATCTTTACTCTTGATTTTCCTAGTGTATTGGGGTTGTTGAGAAGTGAAACAATTTATGTGGTTGCTGCTTCTACTTATATTTTAGTTCAGCACTAAGGCTGAAAATCACAGGGTTAGGATAAGGGACACCTCCTCACAAAGTGAAAATTTTAAAGTTGCATTAATTGGCCTAGATAAAAAAAATTCTATAGTTGAGTTGCTAATAATAACAAACCCAGTAGACAAGCCAGTGCTTGAGAGCAACGAGTACCTACAAAGAATATTGACCTAGGATCTAGAGGATGAAGTTTGTACAAAAGCAATAAAAGACTTAAGAGCCTTCAGTCTACCCTATACTATTTATGAATTGTAAATGATTAGAAAATTCCATTGGGCATTTTTTGCATGTACTTGGTTAAAAAATTTGATTTTGATATCTGAAATCATGACTCTTATCAACTGGTCATTTATTTCTTTGAGTATTGAATCTACAATTGTTAATGAATTATTATTAATCAAGCAATCATATTGATTTATGTTTTAAGTTTTTTTGTTTTACAAAAATACTAGTTCACTTTTTATTGGTTTTTTAGTATTTTATATGTGAGGCAACCTTGCACGCATGAGCACCCTGATTTAAAAAAATGGTATCCCCATCCCCGTCATTGCACCCAAACCCATCCTTGCACCTAAAACCCTAGTAAATTTAAAATATAAATATCAAAGAAAAGGAATATAAATCTATTGGACGAACATACATATTGGAAGTGTTTCTAGATTGTCCAATTACTGATTGATAAATACACTACCATTGTTTAGTACTTGCACATATAGAGGTATACATATCAAAGATAAGGAATGTTAAAAACATGATTTATAGAAGGAAAAACCTTCTAT
Source organism: Picea sitchensis (assembly GCA_010110895.2). Classification (NCBI taxonomy): domain Eukaryota; kingdom Viridiplantae; phylum Streptophyta; class Pinopsida; order Pinales; family Pinaceae; genus Picea; species Picea sitchensis. The sequence continues at coordinate 27,809 of SNQJ01S0113430.1, forward strand.
TCTTCTCAATACATATACCGGTACAACAAACTAAATCCATTAACATATGACATTAAAGTTGTTGATCAAGACAATAATTAGAATCGCAATCAATATGAATGCCTACAATGTAAAGTTCTCCACCAAGCATGAAAAAATAAAATTGAGGTCAAGTTATGATAAAATATGAGGATAAATGGAAAACCCATTTTGTGCTGTGATAACTAAGATGCGATAAACTAGTTTTATTAATGTCCAAGCAATGACCACAAAACTAGGTCAATATAGGTACAATGTGGGAGTGTTAAAGAAACTCCTAGATAAGTACTGAAAGAAGAAAAATAAATAACTAGTGTTCCACATGGGTGCGTCCCCGAGGGTGGAGGGGGGCCGGTTCCTGGGGAGTCGTTTCCCCACATCCCCCTTTTGGGGAGACACGAGGGACATGACTCTCAGGGTGGGGGACAAGTTTTCCCAAAACGGGTGCACGTGGGGGTCCCCCCTTGAAAAGGGGGGCTTATAGATGCCCCCCTTGAAAGGGGAACTCCTGGGCATCCCCCCATTTTTTTTTCCTAATAAGGCATAAAAAAACAAAAATTAAAAACCAAAAACCAAAAAATT
>SNQJ01S0113431.1:11006-28407 GCA_010110895.2 Picea sitchensis
GAAACGGTGACAACAACTCATCCGTGAATAGGATTTTAGATCCTATAAACCAGGATTGGTTGTAACCAATGCACCTAAGTTAGAATATGGATGAGATCACAATTATTAATCAGTTTCTAATATATTGCTATAAATTTGTATGCCCGTAGAGGCTGTGAGTGTCAGAGAGGAGTGAGACCTGACTGTAATATCCATTAGCTGAATAATAAGATGACCGATACCTATGCTTGGTGGACGTAGCCCAACATTTGGGTGAACCACGTAAATTGCTGTGTTCTTCTTTGTTTGCATTTGTATTGATTGTCTTATGGTAATTTGTGTTTCCGCACTTGCAAATTACAACAGCCTCCTCACGATTAAATAATCCACCTTATTAAATAAATAATCCATCTTGTTAAATAAATAATCACGATAACTATGTGCATATATCTCAATGATCGTCCTCTCCATGCTCGGAGATATGCACATAGGGAGGGGGTTGTGCATGCCCGAAAATGTCCCTTGTGAGACCGAAAAGCTTGTCCAAGACGTCGAGGATGTCTCTGTGAACTAATTGCAGTGAGCGGGAAGCGATATTGTAGAGCGCGCACCTAAAATATCTCTTCTTCGCGCAGGTCACGCCTCTTCATGCCTCTCCTCACACAACAACTCTGCGCGGCTCCTCTCCCAAATAGATTGCTTTCAACTCAGCTCCTCTCCCACACAACTCTTATACCAACTTAAGAAACGAGAATGAAAATCGACTCACAACACCTGGAGACAGAGGAAGCAAAGCCAAGCTTCGTTCAATTGATTAATGAGAATTAAAAGATATATATATATGATGCGATACAGTTTGAAATGGTTGGAGCCAACCTCAAATAATTACCCTAACTAATTCTTCATTATTTTTAAGTATCTCTTACATTTCTTAAGGTATAATAAACCAGGAGGTTGATCTTCGTCAATAATGTTTAATTAATACAAGTAACATTTAATTAGTTATATGAATGCTGAGTTTTTGTTTTTTCCAAATTTACAATACATATATAATGAGGTTAATTATATTTAATTAGTTATTAACTAAGTTTAAATATTTACTGAATGCGTTTTTCTGTTTTCCAATCTGGGAGTGAGGATTTGGATAAAAAAAAAGCCAAAATTGAAAATAGCTATGCACGTTTTTACTTTAAAAAAAATAGAATAAACTTCCTCTGTAAGCGCCAATAAAGCATGAAGGTGAATAGTGTGAAGAGCATCTAAATTTTTAGATGACATAGGAAATATTGTGTGAATAATCTGAACAACATTTAAATTTTTATTTAACATAGGAAATATAGCACAGGATTATACACATAAATAATAATTTTTATTACATGAAATCAAAATATAATACATGAATATATACTTGGATTCGAATCCAACTAATTCTAAATACTGGAATATTTGTTAAGAGAATCTCTCAACAATCTCTAACAAATCTCAAACTAACTCTCTAAACTTAGCAATATATTAATGGAAGCATCATTTCCAACAACTCCCCTTAATGCCTACATTACAAAAAAACTTGCAATACAAATTACAATATAAATCTTGGTCTCATTTTTTTTGTGTGTTTTCATTAGCAACTCTACCCACTCTGCAATCTCCGGTTTTCACTCTTTTCTTTTCCACAATTTCGAGCTACCACTTGATCCATTTAAAGTAAAATTGCTTCAAACCATCATTGACATATTTGCACGACTGACACATCTTGACCTCTTGAAGAACAATCTCGATACTGAATTATCCTATTAATACACTACCATCTGTGAAATTCCCCCGAAGAGCAAGTTTTCATAGTTATATAGGACAATGATATAATTACTAGATATTTTTAGCAAGCAATCATACAACTGACCTTCTTTAAACAATACACACAAGGACAACCTATAACTACAGATCTTAAAGCCCGAAGCACAACAAGATCCACCATCATATAATAGAATGTAGATATAATCGAATCAGTAATTTGTTCTCTGGGAGCCGAAGATCTTTAAGAACTACTAATTTAAATTACATTACTCTATTCTTGATCGATTCTTCTTCACATAAATTTTACAAACCTATTGCACAGACATCACACCACAAATATGCAGACTGATAAATAAAACAAAAGACTTGTGCCGGAGCAGGAGCATTGTGGCATCTTATACAACGTCTTTACTCGTAAAAATATTGCAGGCAACCTTCTCTTTGAACATCCTGCAAGTGGGTAACAAATTCCAGTGCATGAGCATACAATACGTCAGATCTCCTCACTGCAAAACGATGGCTACCAAATTGTAGCTCCTTTCTACATAATGACGTCTAGTGTAGGTGGCAGTCTCTATGTAGCAGACTCACAAGCTCATAGGCTCTTTTAAGTAGTTATAACTCTCCTAAACCTGGGAAAAATGCATCGTGGAGCAAGTTCTCCTAGAAAATTCCTTTGCAGAGAATAATAAATGAGAGTGATTCCAGCTCAAGCAGTGGCAATTGCACGAATTTATGTTCTCAGAGTCCAATGCCTTCATTTCAAATACAATCCAATATCCAATCAAGAGAAGCTTGAAAAAACAATCATATTCATGATTCATGGTGGAATTCAGAGTCTCCTTTGTTGTACGTCTTCACACGAATACTCATAAGCATAAAATAATTCAACACTCCAACAAACAATCAATGCAATCCACTCCCCTATGCTAACATATTTACAAAAGTTCGCTTATCATGGCTTTCACATCTTCCTGGCCCTCTCACGAGGGAGTTAAGCGAGTCCAGGCGCTGATACCATGATAACATTCGAGAGAGTAGCCATAGCACATGATTATACACACAAATAATAATTTCTATTACACTAAATCAAAATACAATACATGAATATATAGTTGGATTCAAATCCAACTAATTCCAAATACTGGAATAGTTGTTGAGAGAATCTCTCAACAATCTCTAACAAATCTCAAACCAACTCTCTAAACTCAACATTGCATTAATGGAACCATTATTTCCAACATAACATATTTTGAAAAAAATTAATTAAAGATAGATATGAAATATTATTTTCATTTCTTATATATAGGAGTGAGTCTTTCTTCTATTGGGAGCATGGATATGACTAAGTACCTAATGAATAAGAACAAGTTAAACACCACAAAAATAATTTCAAAGTACCAAATTGCAAATCAAGATACACACAAATAATAATTTCTATTACACACAAATAATAATAATGACTATGACTAAGTACCAAATTGAAAATCAAGATACACACAAATAATAATTTCTATTACACTAAATCAAAATACAATAAATGAACATATACTTGGATTCGCATCCAACTAATTCCAAATACTGGAATAGTTGTTGAGAGAATCTCTCAACAATCTCTAACAAATCTCAAACCAGCTCTCTAAACTCAACAATGCATTAATGGAAGAATTGTTTCCAACATAACATATTTTGAAAAGATATAATTAAAGATAGATATGAAATATTATTTTCCTTTCTTATATATAGGAGTGAGTCTTTCTTCTATTGGGAGCATGGCTATGACTAAGTACCTAATGTATAAGAACAAGTTAAACAACACTAAAGAGAAGGGAGAAGGATAAGGCTAAACTATTAGGGAATAAAGGAAGAGATTATATTGCACAATAAGGATAATATTAAAAATATTATTACAACAAAATTTAAGAAGAAATTGTGGTGTGATAAAGAGATAAAGGGAAAAAATAAATTAAGATATTATAAGGAGGTGATCAACCTAATCTTGAAGATCAAAAGTATCTCTTTGTCTTGATTAGTGTAAAGAAGAAAATAAACATCTCTAAAATAAGAACTAATTCTCATAAACTTCATAGTGAAATTGGAGGCTGGTGGATTCCCAAAATATCTTGGGATTAAAGAGGCTTTCACCTTTGTGACACTAAGAAAGTTGAAGATAAATAATACTTCCTCTTAAAGTGTCTAGTTTATATGGAAATTAAATCTCAATTTCAAAAGATTTGTGATACTACCAACCTTCTTAATCTTTTAACTCTACACAATTATTGTGATTTTGAAACACTTCTCTTAATACTTTCATACTTTTACTGAATTAATTAATCAATTAAAAATACAAAATTATAAAATCAAATATTCAAATTAACTAATTACCTTAAAAACCTTACTTAATATCTTCATTAAATTAGGTTATCAAAACTATTTCCCAAAATATCTCTCTTAAATTAAATTAAATTAAATTAAATTAGGTTACCAAAACTACATTTCCCGAAATAGAACTATAATTTTGTCATCGTTGTTCCGAACCGTCAATGATACCTATAATGTCAAAACATTGAATACTTTCATGGTTCCATACCTATCAATGATGACTGTAACGTCAATTCCATGTTTTGACTGAATAAGATGTTAACGGTTACTCAATTCATGATCTGTGAAAAATGTCAAATTCCATGTTTTCGATGAATAATATGTGTACGCTGTTATGGAATGGTAAGTCTCATTGTGAGTGTAGTCACAGAATGAAACCTAAACGTGTCCTCAATATCAACCAGCAGCGGACGCCCATCTCCATCTTTAGTTAAACCTGCAACGATCTTGCGTCTACAAATTGGCATCTTCCGCACTTGTGAGGTACACACATACCCAGCTTTAGGAGGCGAACATCACTCCACTCTACTACGCAGCATTGAATGCTGCGTGAGGGGATATCAACCTTCATGTAGCATTCAATGCTGTGTAGAACGATGGATATTGGTCACCGCTTTACCGGGCCTTGGTTGGTTGTAAGGCATTGAAAAATTTGGAAATGTGAATGAAGGGTGAAGAGCTTCTAAATTCTAATACGGCAACAAGAAGGTGAATACAAATTTTGATTATGTCCAAGCGGTACAGGTCGATACACAAGTCCCAGATTTGATTTGACAAATATCTACACAACGGAGAGGGAGAGAAGGAGAATAAGAACGGCTAATGTCAGCTTTAAATTCCAACACGGTATAAGAAGTCTATGTCAAATACTCCATTCCCTTGTCAAATACTCCATTCAGTCACATCCCTCCATTCAGTGCAATCTGTTCTTTTATAATAAACTTGCAGATGAAGTCGAATGAATCGTAGCATGTAACTAAAAGCAATACATTTCTGTTAGCACTATAGAAAATACCAATAAATTCACTCATGGTTTACCATTTGCAAAAGAAAGGAATGAGCCAATAATTACCTCCCACCCATGGATTATTGTTGGAAATAGTAATTACAAGTAGGTGAGATCTTTAAGTCTCTGCAGATTTGTCAATAATTTCAAAATGTAAGCCAGTGAGGCTGACAGTCTGCAACTCCAAAGTCGCACGTTTACTCAAAGTCAGTCGGCAAGTAGGAGAGCTATAAATGGAGCTGATCTTTATCTTTCTCAAGTTTAGTTAAGTAGTTGAAGAGGTAGTCAGTCTTACTTCTACAGGATGTCTCAGTGGTAGTTTATATAAGTCTGAGTCTTTAGTTAGTAAAAAATGATGCATAGTAGAAAAGAGAGGTAGAGAGAACAACCGAGAGAAGCAACAACTGAGAAGTTAAAGAAGTCTGAGCACAAGCTCTGTGTCTGTAAAGTTAGTAGAAGAAGTCATTAGAGCCGAAGCTCATCTTTTATTGTATTATGTAACTGCGTCCAGTGCACCTGTTATGAGGCCCCTTTATCACTAGGTCAACCCTATTACATATGTATTTACACATTACATGTACATTTAGGCCCATATATGCCCCCCCCACCCTTGGGGTCATATTATATACATTTAGTCATATATATGCTCCCCTTGGGTCATAACAACGCTGAAGTTTATTAATATCAAGCAATTCATATTTCCGAGTTTATGTGCTAAGCATAACAATTTGTTATTCTGCATTTATAAATTGTTCTTGAATGTGTTTTATATTATAGCGCGCAACATTTCGTGTAGTCTGTGAACTGCGTGATAAGTACTGAGTGTTCAGGAATGAAGCTTGTGACGCGCAATATTTTGTCATTGCGTTGAGCATAGTTTTCATTGTGTGTTGTGGATCCAAGTTTTGATCGTTGCGTAGTGGATCCAAGATCTGGTATCAGAGTAGCCTGATCAGAGAAAATTGCTCAAAATAAAGTTGATCAAGAGAAGGTTCTATCAGAACAAGTTCAAGAGTAGAAACTATGTTGAAAAGTGAAAAATGGCTTCTACCTCAAATCTGCAAGCTCAAAATTTTACAGAAAAAAATTATGAGATGTGTTTCTTGACCATGAAGGCGTTGTTCTGAGGACAAGATGTATGGGATATAGTTGAGAATGGCTATGTGGAACCAGTAGATCAAGCATCATACAATGCCCTCACACAAGATGAGAAATATGTCTTGAAAGATCAAAGAAAGAAGGATGGAAAGACATTGTTTTACATACATCAAGCCATGCATGAGAGCATACTTCCAAGAGTTGCATCAACAAAGCAATCCAAGGAGGCATGGGACATATTACAAACCTTTTATCAAGGTATGGAAAAATTAAAGACTTCAAGACTACAAATTCATAGAAGAGATTTTGAAACTCTGACAATGAAAGATACAGATATAGTAGATTCATTTTATACCCATGACATTAGCCTGATAAATCAAATTAAGTCTCATGGTGAAACCATAGAAGACATAAAAGTTGTTGAGAAGGTACTTAGGAGTCTTCCTCCTAAATTGGATACCCTTGTTGTGACTCTAGAAGAGAGAAAAGACTTGAGTCAGTTTAGTCTAGATGAATTGCAAGCTTCCCTCATTAATCATGAACACAGATTGAATAGGTCAAGTATGTCATTAGAGAATGCATTTTCCGCGCAGTCACCTATAAGTCGTGGAAGAGGAAGGGGGAGATCTAACTCTAGAGCTAGAGGAAGAAGCTCTGTCAAAGGTGGACGCAGTAGCAATCCTGTAAATATTGGTGGAAGAGGTCAAAACCCAAGTACCAATCAGTCAAGTTGTTAGAGAACTGACAAGTCAAAGATTCAATTTCATTATTGTAAAAAGTATGAACATATGCATATGAGTGCAGAAAGAGACAATATAATCAGAACACGCAAAGTCAAGATTAGTCAAACAATGCAAATAACCAAACTCACCCTATGTTTATGGTGCACGTTGTAGAAATTCCTATAATATCCCCAGTTGAATGCAATGTTGCTCAAGAAATTCTTTGTGACATATGGTATTTAGATTCAGGTTGTAGTAACCACATGACAGGAAACATAGAATTGTTTTCTAGTTTGGATGAGTCAGTCCAAACCAAGGTTACACTTGGAACATATATCCAAGTCATTGTCTTAGGCAAAGGCAATATAAAAATTTTAACAAAACAAGGAGAACAAAAATTCATACATGATGTATATTATGTTTCTGGTTTGAAGCATAATATGATGAGCAGAGAACAACTGTTCTAGAAAAGATATAGAATCTACATGGAAGATAATCATTGTGTGATCCTGGATAAATGCCCAAGAAATCAACTTATTGAAAGAATCCAAATGACAAGTAACAAGATGTTCCATATTGACATTTAATCCAACCAAGAAGAACAATACAACACAAGCTATTGCTAAAGAAAAATATACACAGTCAGACACTGCATTTACAACAGATAGTGCATGCAGTACCAAGACAGTATATAATGGCTTAGAGATGAAGGAAACATTCCAATCTGAAGTACAGGATGATTCCTGGCTATGGAATTTCAGATTTGGACATTTTAACTTTGGAGGTATGAAGCTGCTACACACAAAGGATATGGTAAAAGGTTGGCCATTAATTGAAAAACCGGGAAGGATATGTGAAGGCTGCATATTGGCAAGAAGCACAGAGAATCATTTCTAGTTGGAAAGTCTTACAGAGAAAAATCTCCACTGGAAATTGTACATTCATACATTTTTGGACCAATGCAAACTCCGTCTATAGGAGGCAGTACGTATTTCTAACATTCATTGATGATTTCTCAAGAAAGAAATGGATTTATTTTCTAAAGCATATATCTGATGCATTGGGTTGTTTTCAGTAGTTTAAATCACTTGTGGAGAAGCAGAGTAGCTATTACATCAAGTGTCTAAGAACTGATAGAGGAGGAGATTACATCTCAAGAGAATATCATAAATTTTGCAAATTTCATGGCATCTATAAGAAATTTACCACACGATACACACCGCAACAAAATGGTGTCGCAGAGAGAAAGAATAAAACCATCATGGAAATAGCGCGTAGTATGTTGGCAGCCACACATTTGTCAAATGAGTATTGGGTTGAGGCAGTAGCAACTACAGTGTACATATTGAATATATGTCTGACAAAGAGTGTGAATAATAGAGTTCCTCAAGAAGCCTGGACCAGATTAAAGAATAATGTGGCACATTTAAAATTTTTTGGTTGTGTCGCATACGCACATGTTCCAGATGAGTTGAGAAACAAGTTAGACAACAAAGGAAAAAAATGTATATTTTTTGGGTATTCTAAAGAAATAAAAGGATACAAGTTATATGACCCTGTCACAACAAAAGTCATAATTAGTCATGATGTTCAGTTCGTGGAGAATGAAGCATGGGATGGAAGCATAGCAAAGACAATAAAAATTATTGATGCATTGGAGCACGATGACACAGAAGATGAAGTGGATCAAACACCATGCACATGTCAGTGCGCAGTCCCTTCTATATTTGACACTGCGACGCAAATCACATCGCAAAATACTCCAGTAAGAACAACAGGTGCACAGTCTACACCTAGAGCACAACAAACACCAACAAGCAGTCTGATTAGTTCTACATCCCCAGATCCAACATTAGCAAGTATGTTACCAAGAAAGACAAGAAGTCTACGTGACATCTATAATGAAGACGCAAAAAATTCATTTTCAGTTTTTTCTTTGTTTTCACAAATAGATGATCCATTAACTTTTGAAGAAGTTGTCAAAGATGATATATGGGCACAAGCCATGGCAGAAGAAATTAGATGCATAGAGAACAATCAGACATGGAAATTGGTAGATGTACCTGAAGAGAAGGATGTTATAAGTGTCAAGTGGATTTATAAAACCAAGCAAGATGCAGAAGGAAATGTGTAGAAGCACAAGGCAAGGTTAGTTGCAAGAGGATTTACAAAACAACTTGGAATTGATTTCAATGAAACATTTGCACCAGTTGTGCGCATGGACACAGTCAGAACTGTGCTATCCATTGTCGCACAATACAAATGGTCAGTGTATTAGATGGATGTAAAGTCAACATTTTTGAATGGAAACTTAGAAGAAGAAGTATATGTGGAACAACCACAAGGTTATGAGGTTCTGGGACAAGAAGACAAGGTGTACAGATTGAAGAAATCACTGTATGGATTAAAGCAAGCTCTGAGAGCTTGGTACAGTCACATAGATTCCTATCTCACATAGAATGGGTTTCAGAGAAGTGAAATTGAGCCAACATTGTACATCAAAGAAAATAATCAAGGTGACATGTTAATTGTTTGTTTATATGTGGATGATTTGATATTTACAGGTGATTTTGGCATAGAAAAAATCAAGTCATTCATGAAGGATGAATTCGAAATGACTGATTTGGGACTTATGTGATATGTTTTGGGAATAGAAGTTCACCAGTCCAAAAATGGTATATTTATCTCACAGTCTAAGTATGTGCATGAAATTATGAAAAGATTCAATATGGTGAATTCATAAGCAACACCAACACTAACATGATTAAAGTTAAGCAATGAAGATAAAGGGTCCAGGGTGGATCCCACATTGTTTAAAAGATAGGTAGCAAGTCTAATGTATCTCACAGTGACAAGACTTGATATTGTGTATGGAGTGAGCCTAATTTCAAGGTTCCTGGCAACTCCAAAAGAATCACATTGGAAGGTAGGAAAGAGGCTCTTGAGATATGTGAATGGAAAAAAATATTTTGGCATTAAGTACTCCACTTCATAAGATTTCAAACTCATTGGCTACATTGACAGTGATTGTGGAGGCAACATAGATGACAGGAAAAGTACCTCTGGGTAAATATTTCATTTTGGAACAGGTATGGTATCATGGGCATAAAGGAAGCAACCCATTGTGACTCTTTCTTTAGAAGAAGAATAATACCTCGTAGCTACAAGTGCAACTTGTCAAGCAATTTGGATGAGAAGAATGTTAAAATATGTGTTGCAGGAACAACAGGAACCAACAACAGTATTATGTGACAACAATTCAACCATCATGTTATCAAAGAATCATGTGTTTCACAATAAAACCAAGCATATTGATACAAGGTATCATTTTATCAGAGAAGTAATGAATAACAAAGAGATCTATTTAGAGTTTTGTAGGTCAAAAGAACAAGTCACGGGTATTTTTACAAAGGATTTAACAAGAGATGCATTTCAGCATCTACGCAGTAGTTTGGGAGTCTGCGCAGTAACAGATGAGTGACAGTAAAGTTGCAAATCAAAATTTTTGATGTAAATTTTTGTAATCTCACCTACTTATAATTAAGGGGGAGTGTTGGAAATAGTAATTATAAGTTGGTGAGATATTTAAATCTTCGTCGATTTTTCTATCAGTCAATTTGTCAGTAGTTTTGTCAGTTAATCAAAATGTCAGTCGGTCGGTCTGACAGTCTGCAAGTGCAAAGTCACACATTTAATCAAAGTCAGTTGGCAAGTAGGAGAGTTATAAATGGAGCCAATATTTATCTTTCTCGAGTTCAGTTAACTATTTGAAGAGTCAGTCATATTTATGGTCATCTTTATTGTTGATTTAGTCTTACTTCTACAAGAAATCTCAGTTGTAGTTTATATAAGTCTAAGTCTTTAGTTAGTAAAAAATGATGCAGACCAGAAAAGAGAGGTAGAGAGAACAACCGAGAGAAGAAACGACTGAGGAGTTGAAGAAGTCTGAGCACAACCTCTGTGTCTGTAAAGTCAGCAAAAAAAGTCATTAGAGTCAAAGCTTATCTCGTTATTGTATTCTATAAACGTGCGTAGTGCATCAAAGTTTATTAATATCGAGCAATTCATATTTCTAAGTTTATGTTCTAAGCATAATAGTTTGTTATTCCTCATTTATAAATTGTTCTTGAATACATTTCATATTACAATGCACAACATTTCATGTACTCTGCGAACTGCGCGATATGTCCTGAGTGTTCAACGATGAAGCTTGTGGCACACATTATTTTGTCACTGCGATGCACACAGTTTTCATTCCATGCTGTGCATCCATGTTTTGATCATTGCGCAGTGGATCCACGAAAACATGGATTTATTTTCTAAAGCATATATATGATGCATTGAGTTGTTTTTAGTAGTTTAAATCACTTGTGAAGAAGCATAGTAGCCATTACATCAAGTGTCTAAGAACTAATAGAGGAGGAGATTACATCTCAAGAGAATTTCATAAATTTTGTAAAGTTCATAGCATCTATAAGAAATTTACCACAAAATACACACCGCAACAAAATGGTGTCGCAGAGAGAAAGAACAAAACCATCATGGAAATAGCACGCAGTATGTTGGCAGCCACACATTTGTCAAATGAGTATTGGGTTGAGGCAATAGCAACTACATTATACATATTGAATATATGTCTAACAAAGTGTGTGAAGAATAAAGTTTCTCAAGAAGCCTGGACCAGATTAAAGCATAATGTGGCACATTTAAAAGTTTTTTGTTGTGTCGCATACGCACATGTTCCAGATGAGTTGAGAAACAAGTTAGACAACAAAGGGAAAAAATGTATATTTTTTGGGTATTCTAAAGAAATAAAAGGATACAAGTTATATGACCCTGTCACAACAAAATTCATAATTAGTCGTGATGTTCAGTTCGTGGAGAATGAAGCATGGGATGGAAGCATAGCAAAGACAATCAAAATTATTGATGCATTGGAGCACGATGACACAGAAGATGAAGTGTATCAAACACCATGTACATGTCAGTGCGCAGTCCCTTCTATATCTGACACTGCGACGCAAATCACATCGCAAAATACTCCAGTAAGAACAACAGGTGCACAGTCTACACCTAGAGCACAACAAACACCAACAAGCAGTTTGATTAGTTCTACATCCCCAGTTCCAACATTAGCAAGTATGTTACCAAGAAAGACAAGAAGTCTGCGCGACATCTATAATGAAGACGAAAAAAATTCATTTTTAGTTTTTTCTTTGTTTTCACAAATAGATGATCCATTAACTTTTGAAGAAGTTGTCAAAGATGATATATGGGCACAAGCCATGGATGAAGAAATTAGATGCATAGAGAACAATCAGACATCGAAATTGGTAGATGTACCTGAAGATAAGGATGTTATAAGTGTCAAGTGGATTTATAAAACCAAGCAAGATGTAGAAGCAAATGTGCAGAAGCACAAGGCAAGGTTAGTTGCAAGAGGCTTTACAAAACAACCTAGAATTGATTTCAATGAAACATTTGCACCAGTTGTGTGCATGGACACAGTCAGAACTGTGCTATCCATTGTCGCACAATACAAATGGCCAGTTTATCAGATGGATGTAAATTCAACATTTTTGAATGGAAACTTAGAAGAAGAAGTATGTGTGGAACAACCACAAGATTATGAGGTTCTGGGACAAGAAGACAAGGTGTACAGATTGAAGAAAGCATTGTATGGATTAAAGAAAGCTCTGAGAGCTTGGTACAGTCGCATAGATTCCTATCTCACATAGAATGGGTTTCAGAGAAGTGAAATTGAACCAACATTGTACATCAAAGAAAATAATCAAGGTGACATGTTAATTGTTTGTTTATATGTGGATGATTTGATATTTACAGGTGATTTTTGCATAGAAAAAATCAAGTCATTCATGAAGGATGAATTCGAAATGACTGATTTGGGACTTATGTGATATGTTTTGGGAATAAAAGTTCACCAGTCCAAAAATGGTATATTTATCTCACAGTCTAAGTATGTGCATGAAATTATGAAAAGATTCAATATGGTGAATTCATAAGCAACACCAACACTAACATGATTAAAGTTAAGCAATGAAGAAAAAGGGTCCAAGGTGGATCCCACATTGTTTAAAAGATAGGTAGGAAGTCTAATGTATCTCACAGTGACAAGACCTGATATTGTGTATGGAGTGAGCCTAAGTTCAAGGTTCAGGGCAACTCCAAAAGAATCACATTGGAAGGTAGGAAAGAGGATTCTAAGATATGTGAATGGAACAAAATATTTTGGCATTAAGTACTCCACTTCATAAGATTTCAAACTCATTGGCTACACTGACAATGATTGTGGAGGCAACATAGATGACAGGAAAAGTACCTCTGGGTAAATATTTCATTTTGGAACAGGTATGGTATCATGGGCATAAAGGAAGCAGCCCATTGTGACTCTTTCTTTAGAAGAAGAATAATACCTCGCAGCTACAAGCGCAACTTGTTAAGCAGTTTGGATGAGAAGAATGTTAAAATATGTGTTGCAGGAACAACAGGAACCAACAACAATATTATGTGACAACAATTCAACCATCATGTTATCAAAGAATCATGAGTTTCACAATAAAACCAAGCATATTGATACAAGGTATCATTTTATTAGAGAAGTAATGAATAACAAAGAGATCTATTTAGAGTTTTGTAGGTCAAAAGAACAAGTCACGGGTATTTTTACAAAGGATTTAACAAGAGATGCATTTCAACATCTACGCAGTAGTTTGGGAGTCTGTGCAGTAACAAATGAGTGACAATAAAGTTGCAAATCAAAATTTTTGATGTAACTTTTTGTAATCTCACCTACTTATAATTAAGGGGGAGTGTTGGAAATAGTAATTACAAGTCGGTGAGATATTTAAATCTCCGCCGATTTTTCTATCAGTCAATTTGTCAGTAGTTTTGTCAGTTAATCGAAATGTCAGTCGATTAGTCTGACAGTCTGCAAGTGCAAAGTTGCACATTTACTCAAAGTTAGTTGGCAAGTAGGAGAGTTATAAATGGAGCCAATATTTATATTTCTCGAGTTCAGTTAACTATTTGAAGAGTCAGTCATATTTATGGTCATCTTTATTGTTGATTTAGTCTTACTTCTACAAGAAGTCTTAGTTGTAGTTTATATAAGTCTGAGTCTTTAGTTAGTAAAAAATGATGCAGAGCAGAAAAGAGAGGTAGAGAGAACAACCGAGAGAAGCAACGACTGAGGAGTTGAAGAAGTCTGAGAACAAGCTCTGTGTCTGTAAAGTCAGCAAAAAAAGTCATTAGAGTCAAAGCTTATCTCGTTATTGTATTCTATAAATGCGCGTAGTGCATCAAAGTTTATTAATATTGAGAAATTCATATTTCTAAGTTTAAGTTCTAAGCATAACAGTTTGTTATTCCACATTTATAAATTGTTCTTGAATGCATTTCATATTACAATGCACAACATTTCATGTACTCTGCGAATTGCACGATATGTCTTGAGTGTTCAACGATGAAGCTTGTGGCACGTATTATTTTGTCACTGCGATGCACACAGTTTTCATTGCACGTTGTGCATCCATGTTTTGATCATTGCATAGTGGATCCACAAATTATGTATATCAATATTAATCTTGGGTGTTTGGAGTCATTCACAGTATTAAAATTTATTTGTCTCTTTATTCGACCCGAGTTTAAATTTTCATCCTAGTCTAGATATTAAAACACAGGAATATAATTCATAATATTCTTCATTTTTTTACGCTTCCACCCATTTTTATATAGTATGTCATATACATGGAAGTTCATAGATGCGTAATTTTCAGCAACTACATATCAACATTTGATACACTTTCCATTGAGTTCTAGTGCACTTTGGCAAATTGCTTTCAGATATAACCTCCTGTTAAATGTTGAATTACTATTTGGAAGTGAAGCTTTTGAAAAGAAAACTCTTTTACATGTAATGAACATAAGAAAAATAGAAAATAGGTTTGTGTGTCGTCTACATTAAAAAAAAAAAAAAATTAATTAAAAAAAATTATGGCCACTATAAAATAGTTAAACAGTGAATATTTCATATATTTTTAAGGTGGGTTATAATAAGTATTAAGTATCGTAAAGTTCCCACGGGTGTATGTACTTGGAGGTTATAGTGGTAGTTGTCCAAATAGACTCATGTCTATCATTATGTCCTAATTACTCAAAAAAATCATATTAAAAAAATTAATAAATTTAGAATAATTTATTTATATATATATATGATTAATTTTTTTTTTTATTGAGTTCATTTATTTTTAATTTAAAAAATTTAAAAGTGAAAAAGAGATAAGAGCATTATTAATAATCATGTGAGAACAACTATGATTTATATTCATTGTACCACTAACAATATTGTCAAAATTTAAGTCAATTGGATGTAGCTTGGGTGGTTGAGTATGCTTCTCGTGTTGTTGAGCTAATTTAAGGAAAGAAACATAAGGATATTATTCTCCCTTAAATAAATCAACAACTTAAATAATCATTCCTTAGATTTATTTGTAATATTTCAATTGTTCTTTTAAAGCCTACTTATCTTATTGGTTTATAGAAATGCATAATAAAACCCATTTTCACGTAATTATTATGAGATTTTGGTTTTCCTCATAATGGACCTTTTTAAAGTTTGGAACCTTCTTTATAAAAAAAATTAAGTTTTATACAATCATGTGCATCTCATTGTGAGAACAAAGGTCATTGTGAGAAAAAACATTATTATGAGATTTTAGTTTTCCTCAGATCGTTTCAAGATTTGGAACCTTATTTATAAAACAAAATAATTTTGCTACAATCATGTGCATTTTCTGCATCTAAGTGTGAGAAAGAAAGAGAAATTAAATTAATATTCACAAATGATTAAATTAAATTAACATATAACCACCATAAAATAGCAAGAATAAGAAAGTAATTTGTCTTCAATAAAATCTAATCGACAAAACCAAACTAAAGTAAATAGTATTCACTCTAACATCTTAGAAAACATGGAAAAACATATATGTTACCTGTCACGTCCCTACAACGTGCCTAGCCGAATCTTGTGATCATGCACCTCTTGAGGGTGTGTGACACAACGACATTTCTCACTTGGTTGCTTCGCAACACTAAGGATACTTTGCCTGAACTACATCTCTTCACCTAGAGCATACCCATACTCCGTTCTAGGCTAACGAAGAGTCACACTCCTACTCTAGTGCAATTCTTGTATACTTCTAACACATTTGTTAACATATTAACACCTACTCATATATAATCATACATCCATGAACATGAGAAGCCAAGAGTGAAACAAAAAAACAAATGAAAGACAAACTTAGATATAATGTGGGTAGAACAAATCATGCCTAACACCTGAATAAGTCTTTTTTATTGCAAAACAGTTACAATATGAGCATTATCGGCTCGATTTACAACCTGGGAAGATTCAAATGTCTGGCCTCACCTTATCAAGACACTCATACACAGATTTGTCACCCAGACTCTCTATCACAATCATTTATGAAACCTCTTGCAGTGAACTTTAGACATGCCCTCAACTGCAAATGTGTTGTCTCTCTGTTTCCGTAGACTTCACAGATTTTGGTTCTTCCTCACACATGCATTTCCAGACTTCCCCAAAATTGTCCCAAGAGAATTTCGCCCAACTCTGTCCAACAAATCCACCTCAAGGTTATTGAAGATTGAGTAGCTTCGAAAGATATCCTTATTGTATTTTACCAAGACAAACCCTAAATAATATTATTATAATATATTTGTTAAGGCGACCCTATTACGCCTTTGTAAAAGTCGTCCCTATTGTTCCTTGACATGTAAAATGAAAACTAAAAGGTTAAAGTGATAGATCATACCAGACCTAATTTTAGGCTGGCTAGACTACTATTTATAAAGGAGGCCATCACCTCATTTGTACACACACACACACTAGGTTTGTATATAAGAAGAGGAAACTGTGCAAGTCTGAGAGGGAGATGTTATTGCAGCTAGGAGGTGACATTGTGGAAGTTCTTGGTTTATCTCTTGGGTATCTCTTGGTTAAGTGGTGCACTACTCTTCCCTAGTACAGGGCTAGAGAAGGGTCTTCTATTTTGTTAGTTCTCTCTTGGAGAGAGGCCTTGTTCTTGGTTAGTGAATCTATATTGACGAAGTTTTCTGGGTTTTTTCCCCTAAATGGTTTTCCCAGGATAAATCTTTTGTATGTTGTGGATGTTATTCTTTCAGTGATCCTTTATATGTATTTATTGTGCTAATGGTTAAAAGTAAAAGAAAACTAATTTAATTAATTGTGTAAGATGTAAAAATCAACATGGTATTAGAATGGGCCTAAAAGAAGTCATTTTCATAGCATAGAAGAACTCTCTAAAGAATCTAAAGGAATAGTAAGACTCTCCTAACCCTAGTGCACCTTTTCCCTGGA
>SNQJ01S0113431.1:28417-44897 GCA_010110895.2 Picea sitchensis
CCACAATAAATAATTAAGTGGAAATGGCGCTATATATGCATTGCAAAATTAGAGAAAACAAAAACTAAACATTTAAATTCTGCAAACTGAAATTGAGCGTTGATACTAACGTCACTTAGGTAGTGAAATTTGTAAGTATAAGTATACATTGTATTTTCATTCCATTATTTTCGCGGTGAATTTTTCTTTTTTCCTCATCGTCTACAATTTTTCTATAATCTATCTCATGATTTCACTCAGCAAGCAATATTATACCACTAAGTATGCAGTATGATTTTACGGTAATTCATATATGGATTCAATATTTAAAAAAAGAGAAGCAATTTAATATTTAAAAATAGAAGTAAAATGTATTATCTAGTACGCAGAGGTTAAAGGTATTATTAATATATTAAAAACATATATACAGATATTATAAATTCTACAAGTCGATTGTAGATTCGGTCATTGATCTGAATCTATTGAACACAGTATTTGTATGTGAAGTTAGCGAAATGTTTGAGTAAGTATGATTTGTATGTGAAGGCGACATAATTACTATTACGTGAAATTAGAATATTGTTTTGGGCTTGAAGTTGATATGTAAACAATGGATGCATGGTTCACTCACTTCACCAACACAAGTAGTATGTGGAAGTTAGAATATGTTTTATGTTTCTCTATTTTGTATAGATATCTATGTTTTCGGAAGAAATTTGACTAAGAGCAAGTAAATTATGGCATATGACCCGTACTGCCACCATAGAGCAGCATGCGGCCAATGTGTGACCTCCCACAAGCTCTGCACAATTATGAATTGTAATTAATGTTAAATGAGGTACATATGACGTCATGAAGAGCCAATTCTTCTTCCAAATTTGTCCAGTGAGAACATTTCTTAGAAACAATGCCAATGGTATGAGGAGCATTGTAAATGGTGTGAGGAGCATTGTAATGTTAAATTTTAGGGTTGAGAATAGAAACTTAGTAGGAGGATTTTATGGGTTTAATTTTATTCATAGAGTAATTTTTCATGTTTTTATATTTAAAATTTTCCTCTACTTAATTAAGAAGAATTAGTTATAGAAAAATAATCAAATCTTGAGAATTCCATGAAATAAACTCTTTATGTTATCTAATTGTTATCATTCTTCCTTAAAAATTATGAAAAGTTTTTTTCATTTTAGAAATAAATTTCATATTATAATAATAACCATATATCCATTGGAATTTCCTGCAACAATTTATATTAAATGAATTGAGATATGAGTTCAAATTCAAAAAGAACTTCTATTTGGTATTTACAAGAATCGAGCTTGAGAGAGGACTCGATAATAATAATAGCAATGTCATCAAGTTCAAGATGGAAAATGTACATGATTTCACAAAGATAATAACTGCAAAAAATATATAGTCACAAGATATTATAATATTATAATGCATAAGCAAATGTATAAAATAGTTTTCAATTTTATTGATTTTTTCATAAAACTTTATTAATTATTAAGTTGAAAGGTGTACATCTATTGAAAAGTGTCAGAATTAATGGAATTTTAATTACAGATGTGGTTTATATGGACATGATTTCATATGCTCTGAATATTTCTCGTCGTCATAATAAATCAAAGGTTGAGATTTCAACCATTAACTTCCTTGCATGATAAAGCATGTTTGTTCATCATTAAAAAAGGTGATTAACATGATTAACATACTAAACCCTTAGCCCCAAGGGTTAGTTCAAGTGGTTTTGAGCCAGATGTGAAGTTATCCCCAAGAGAGGAGGTCATGGGTTAGAATCTCTTGTTCCCCCTTGGGGTTAGGCCTGAACGTAATCAGGGATCACAGTTTACCATCCACGAAGTGGAGAAGTACTTGGGGGTTTTCTTCATTTTCCCTTGCTTGCTTGACTCTCACTCTTCCCAAATATAATTGTACTTCAAACCCATGATCCCAATAACTATGGGATGTGACTCCTTACACCCACCCTCTTGCATGAGTTTAATGATTGGCTTTGGGAAGACTCAACAACAAATAAAAGGTTATACACATGATAATAATTTCAGGAATGTGGGTTGGATTAATACCCATGAATATTCCCCCTTGGACCCCTCTCTCTTGTGGAATCATAGTGTGTTGGTTGTGGAGCATGATTATCTTCCTGTTTCATAGGTCTTTGTTTGCAACCATGTTTATATCCCATGAAGACTGTACACCCCTCCACACGGGGGGGTTGCAAGGGGGGTTTCCCCCCCTGTGGGGTATAGGGGGATCATCCCCCCGAATAGGGGGTCCGTGGCATGCGAGTCCCCGACAGGGGTTCGGGGACAACATTCCCCAATGGGGTTCAGGGGCGAAGCCCCCAAAGGAAAATTTTCCTTGTAAATGTATATTGTAATTTCATAGTAAATCTGGACCATTCATTATAAGATCGCAAATCTGATGGTAGAAGTTATGTTAGGGTTTTTTCACTAGAAGGAAGCCCTCTTTTATGATGGAAATGTATTGTGGCTATGAATTATTGCAAATATTGTATTCTGAGAGAGGAGACTGTGAAAGAAAGAAGAGGAAGTTACAACATGTGTGTTGTAGGTTGTATCTCTTTATTTGATGGATAATAAAAAGGAAGGACTTGAAAATTTCTGGTGGAAGTAGCCCACACTGGGTGAACCTCGTATATCTGTATCTCTATTGTATTGTGTATCTTCTGTGTTTTATTTCTACATTTGTTTTTATTTTATTACTTCACGATCCTCTTTTTCTAACATAGTGCCCCATCGTTTTTGTCCCTCTCATATCACAGCCAACGATTAATATTTTTTATTTATTTTTTAAATGTATGTAATATACAATTCGACCCCCAACTACATTAAATCCATACAGACTCTTTTCCCCAATGTATCGACTCACTAGCCTAAACCACATTTATACAATTACATTATAATTTTTGGGGATTAAAACAGGGGATGTTACATCCTAAATGGAGCGAAACTGGAAAAATCTCCCTCAATAAAAAGTTGTCGAGATTTATGAGAAAATAAATTGTAAAATTCTATGGATTGGTGATACGAGGTCCCTTTTCCTCCCCTAAAGATTTCAAAAATTCGTCAAATGCACTCGGGAATAGAGGATTTTTCCTTGTTTGATAATCTTCACACCAACCCCTTTTGAATTTTTCCAGGAGCCCAAATGGGTATCTTCATGCCTTCTTTTTGAGATCCCTTTAAAAATTTTGCCTTCATCCGACCCGAGGTTACTGAGCACAACCAATATATTTAAAAATCATTAATTCATGGATTTCAAAAAAAATTAAGAAAAATTAGGTAAAGACCACATTATAATTCTTTTATCCCTCATCACTACTAACATACCCCTGAAATTTCATCTAATTCTGAGTTGAAATGCTCCTGTTATGGCCAAAACAAGTTTTTGGCTCCATTCATTTTTTCTTTTTTTTGTAAATTGTCTATTTTTGTTGACGTGAAAATATGGTTGCCATAGTATGGCATGCAGCTATTGATATCCATATTTCATCCCCTGATTCAACCATGTCATCATCCTCCTTTCTCTTCATCGACGATCGGGTTATTTCTTCCATCGACAATTGACAATTTAATTTACATCGATGATCAACAATTGTCTTTGCATCAACGATCGATGATTTTCTTTGCATCAACGAGTTCCTTACTTTTTTTAATTTCGATTTCTCCATCGACGATAAAAAATTGAAAAAAAAAATCATACTTTGTATAATTTTGCTGAACTTTGATCACACCATCAACAATCGACAATTTCCTTTGAACTACGTTTTGTTCCCACTTCACCAAATTTCATCAAAGTCCAAAACTTCCATTGGCTATTGGTGGAATTCATTTCACGTTATTGAACTCGTTGACTTAAATAAAAATTGATCAACCCCACAATGGATTTTGACCGTTGATCTCAAGATCAAAATAAATCTCAGTCGTTGATTCTCCAAACCTCTAGAATCTCGATTGTTGATCGAAAAATCGAATGTGATCTAGGTCGTTGATTCCCCAAACTTCCCAAACTTCATAAAACTTCGAACTCCATCAACAATGGGTGATTTTGTTTTAAATTTTTTTGGAACTTCACCAAAATTCGCCGAACTCCAAAAAGCTCCATCGGCGAGCAACGATTTTCTTCTAAGTTTTTATTCAAACTTTGTCAAAATTCGTCGAACTCTGGAAAATTAGAATTGTTTTGCCAATCTAGGATGAATCTAGGTCGTAAATCTCAAAATCAAACATGATCTTGGTCGTTGATCCATCAAACTCTATTCCATGAACCCTGCCTTCTGCCACCATGGACCTTGTCAGTGCATGTCATGGGTATGATCCACGTCATTATCTATACGAAATTTTCAAAATTTTCAAAAATTATAATTTTTCTTAAATTTAATTTTTTAGCCAAAAACATTATTTTCGTTTTTTACCACCATGGAAGCTCTGAACTTAGCTTCCCATGGCCAAAATCGACCTCGTGATAATCAATTTGTCATCCCTTTGTCAAATTGTGTGCAGGTGTCACCTATAATTTGGGAATTTCACTATGAAATTCACCATTTTCCGCAAACGTGATACAAATGAAACTCTTCCATGATGAATTTACAAAATTCACACAATGAAGATTTGAAATTCATGAAGATTTAAAATCAATTTGGAATTCTATAATTTGTGTTGAAATGAATGGGACGTGATGTCAAACCAATCATTTATTGTCTCGATCTATGTATAACACGTTTTCCCATGGGTATTATGGACATGTGTCATCAATAGATGAATTTGGAAGTGAAGGAATATTGTGATCGTAGTGCATATCTAAGCCTAAATTTATCTGTATCCATTCAATTAGGAGTAATAGGGATCATTGGATTTTTCGAATGATAAGAACTCTTGTAATTATTGCGCATATTTAAGCCAAACATGAGTTTAGAGAACATTAATCACGATGGAATCATAATCATTGGATCTATCAGATAACATAGCCACTTTATTCTTTATGCACGTTTTATTCTATTTGGGTTGAACATTCTTTTAAGGGTTTTTTTAGTGAAGAAACGTGATTAAAATTAATTTTAAGTTGAATCCCATTTGGCCCTTGTATTGTATGAAGTGCTTTGGCATGTTTTTAATGTTTTAAGTGAATATTTATTAACAAGGATGACTAAAATTATCTTCTTACATTCAATTCCATTTGTTATGGGTAGCGTAAGGCCTGTGGTGCCAAGCTTGTGCACACGCACTTCCACCATAGACCGAAACAGAGGAAATCAAGAATGCATGATGCTCGATGCATGTGAAGAAACAAATTATAGATATATGGGGAGAGTTGAGGTTCCTTGGGGGCGCAACACGCCAAGGGGTGGCTCCACTCAAGATGGATTACATTACAAGTCAAATAAAAAATGATTTGATGAAGGGTTGAGGGAAAGACTCGGGCACACCACAATGAAGGAAAATCGACTAAGGCATGGGGGGCACACCAAGTNNNNAAGCCCCTCGAACGCTACTACATGAGGAGTTGGCCCAACCTTGCAAAGGGGCATGACTCAATGAACCAATGGTTTGGCTCACCCACGGGAAAAGTGATGCAACATATGGCATGGTTCAACTCCTATAAAGGCACAAGAGAATACAACCAAGAAGGAAAGTTGGAAGAAAAGGAGATAAAGAAGAGATCTATGGTTCTGACGTAGACAAAGAGGGCGAGCTCCCTCAAGGAGCCAAGTCGCTCCACTTGGGAGGGATTGTGTTGCCTTTGTTGAATTTTATGTCAAGAAACTAATTAGATTAGTGTTCTTCTACTTTTAAACATTAGCACAATAACTGCATATAAAGGATCACTGAAAGAATAACATCCACAACATCCACAATATTTATCCTGGGAAAACCCTCTAGGTGAAAAAACCCAGCGAAATTCCTCAATATATATTCACTAACCAAGAACAATGCCTCTCTCCAAGAGAGAACTAACAAAGTAGAAGATCCTCCTCTAACCCTTGACTAGGGAAGAGTAGTGCACAACTTAACCAAGACATNATCTCCCTCTGAGACTTGCACACTTTCCTCTTCTTAGTTATAGAGCTAGTGCGTGTGTGTATAAATGAGGCACTGGTATCCTTTATAAATAGTAGTCTGTCCAGCCTAAAATTAGGACTGGGCCGACCTGTCACTTTACCCTTTTATTTTTCATTTTACTTGTCAAGGCATAATAAGGTCGACTTTACAAAGGCACAACAGGTTCATCTTAACAAATATAATATAATAATATTATTTAGGGATTGTATTGGTCAAATACAATAAGGATATATTTTGAATATACTCAATCTTCAACACTTCCTCTTAGCAAGGAAGGTATTTTTCTCGTTACGGTCATCATCACTACTTCTGCTCTTCTACATACTTGGTCATTGTCTTGTTGTCAATCATAGATCTATATATCACATGAAGTTCTGCACTTTCACTGGAGTAGCGTATGAGCCTACGTTGGAGTAGCATAAAAACCTTCGTTGGGTTAATATACCATCCTGCATTGGAGTAGCATACCAACCTGTGCTGGGGTAGCATACCAGCCTGCATTGGAGTACCAACCAACGCTGGGGTAGCATACCAACATGCGTTGGAGTACCAACCTACGTTGGGGTAGCATACCAACATGTGTTGGAGTACCAAACTTTGTTTGGGTAGTATACCAGCCTATGTTGGAGTACCAACCTATGTTGGGGTAGCATACCATCCTGCATTGGAGTACCAACTTGTGCTCGGGTGGCATACCATCCTGCATTGGAGTACCAACCTGCGATAGGGTAGCATAACAGCCTGTGTTGGAGTACCAACCTGTGTTGGGGTAGCATACCAACTTGCATTGGGCTACCAACCTACACTAGAGTATCTCCCACTACTGGGGATCTCATCACTTCCCTCTACTGGTGAACACATCACTTTCCGCTACTGGGGAACACATCACTTCCCTCTACTGGGGAACACATCACTCCCTCTCATGAGAGAAAATCCCTCTAGACCACACCAAGCTTGTCTCTAAAGTATTCAAACTTCACTCTCGACAAAGGTTTATTCAACATATCTGCTAATTGCTTGTTGGTAGGAACATACTGGAGCTTTACTGCTCCCTTCTACATCATCTCTTGGATATAATGGTACTTGATCTCGATATGCTTGGACTTTTCATGACACACTAGGTTCATTGACAACTTTATGTAACCTTGTTTGTCATAAAAGATACAAGTTTCCTCGAACTCGAGATCAACAATTCTGCAATCAACTTCTGAAGCCATACTGCTTCGCCACAAGCTGACCATGCTGCCACATACTCTGCCTCTACGGAACTTATTTCCATGCATGTATGTTTCTCACTGAGCCACGAGATCACAACTGATCCTATACTAAAACAACATCTGGATGTAATTTTCCAGTCTGTGACATTGCCTACCCAATCTGAATCTGTGTAGCCCTGCAATCTTATCTCACTATCCAAGATATATCCGAGTCCATAATCGATTGTACCTTTTGGGTACCTCATCACATATTTTTCCATAATCAGGTGAACATTTCTAGGATCAATCATGTACTGACTTAATGTGTTCACTGCAAAAAATATATATGTCCTTATGTTCCTCAAATATATCAACGAACCAAATTTTCACATCAAATTGTACCAAAATGGTACACTTGCTCAACCACAACTCAATCATGTGTTGGATCTATGTGATTTTCAAAAAGCACTACATATTTCATTGTCTAAGAGTATGTCTTCTAATCTCTCTGCAACTTGTTCCTTATGGAATTGGGACTCTGCACCTACAGTTGCTTTTTCTGAAATTGGGAATGACTTCTTCATTCTCACTGTAGTAGTTGAACTCTGAGTAGCGCCTCTACGATATCACAATAACATATTCATTTGATCCCTCTGAATCTCATACTGCATCGACCTCTTTATACTTCCTATGATTACTGGAGCAAGTGTCTCATCATAGTCTTCTCCCTCTTGCTGGGAGGATCCTCTGGACACAAATCAAGCTTTGTACATCTCTATGAATGGTCTTGGTGAGGATGCTCCTCCTTACTAGATCGTTAGGGTTGACTCCCTCTGAACTCTATCTCCTTTTGATATGGTACTTGGTGGGGCCGCATGCCTCACCACTAGTGGATCCATCTGCTCCTCATGATATGGCCCATCAATGCTATATGGCTTTACATCCTGCTAAGTGTCATGATCAGGGATGACTTTAAGGATGAAAAATTATTTTAAAATGTAGAAACCTTGACGAATCTTACTAATCCTTCATATGCTAACTATAAAATGTTTGGCGATATTTTTGTAAAAATATTCAAATTTATAAGGATTTCATATAGTTTGTATAAAATTTTGGCGATTTCTAAGGTAAAATAATTTTATCCTTTAGAATTTGGGTGAATTATTTTTAAAATAGTGAATCTTTTTTTGGGAAAATCCATGGAAAATTATCCTATGAGCGAAATTTAGCACCTAAAATCATCCCTAGGACTCACAGGACCATGATGGCTTCTTCTTGGTTACTGCATTGATTCTAGGTAGACCCTTCTTGCTCTACTAACTCTTCCTGATGATCTGAAGAGTGATCAAATGAACTAGAGGGATTTGTTTTTCATCTTTGGATCCTTCTGCTCCTCATGAACTGTCTTCATATGAGATGTTATGTATCTAGAAAAAGTAGCTTCTTATTCTTCTTCGGTACATGGATGTATACGATCATGTATACAAATTGGATAGTCTCCTCCATGTCTCATCTAATATATTTCCTCCTGCAACCGTTACTATAGCTCCCTCAGGGTTATCAATTGTGACCTACCCGGAACAAGAACAAAAAGGGAGAAATAGTATACAAGAATAATACTCTTTATAATAATAATACAAAAATAGAGAGAACAATCGTCACAGTAGCTCCTTCAGAGCTATCACTTGTGACCTGCCTAAAACAAGATCCAAAAGATAGAAATACAATAATAAGAAATGAGAGAAACACTCTTCTAGTGTTGTGATCAACCATTTCTCCATGGTAACCTGGAAACAAAACAAGAAGTTTTTACTAGATGAGATGTTAGTTATATCTAGTAAATAATTACAATAATAATTTAGCTCAATAGTTCTCACATGCTACCAAGTATTCAATAATAAAACTTTTGAAATATTTCTATCACGACTATAGTGTTTTGCAGTTATCAAACTTGATATGTGAAAATTTGAATCTTATCAATTTAATCAATCAAACCCGGAACCTGGAGTCTTGTCCTCAAGAATGAGTGTGTTGTTTTTCTTCTGAGTCTCCTTCACCAAGATGACAACAATTTTCTTCCACCTATCCTTTGTACTAAGATAATATGATTTCTTGACAAAAATTTGAGTTAGAGAATAAAATTTATAATCTCAACCTTAATCAATCTAATACTTTGACTTTAATTTTGACCAATGGTCAGTATGATAGTCATAACTTCAACAGATCAAAATACAACCTAAATGATCATAAGATCACAATAATTCCATAACAAATAGAGACATATCAAAATAATCAAACCTGGGGTGCATTGTTCCTCTGATTGTGTTGGATATGAGATCCTTTTGGATCTACGATTGTTGTTTGGACAAAAGATCCCTTCTCCTGCAAATATCCTTAAGATAATGATATAGTTTAAATATATGTAAGTACATACCTCCGATAGTATGGACAGGTAGTGTCACCATCCGGCAGCAACGCAAGCAATAACAAACCTTCAAAACTTCAAAGGTGCTCCAACTTGTAATCTAATGGTAGCTGGAGATTTGCTAGGGTAAGGCACACTAGGACAATAAAAAATCAGTCCCAACACTTCACAAAAAATTTCACTGCAACTGGTGTTGGCACTGCAATTGGTTTTGCAACTGGCACAACAAATGGAATGAAGGAGATGGAACAAAGGAACTAGCATTGCAGTTGCAACTGATACTGCAACTGCAACTCGTACTGCAACTACAACTACAACTGCAACTCCAACTCCAATTGCATTTGGTACTACAACTACAACTTGAAATGCAACTGCAACTTGTACTTTAACTGCAACTGGTATTGCAAATGCAACTAGTACCGCAACTACAACTGCAACTGGTACTGCAAACCTAGGGTTTTATGAGGAAACCCTAATTTCTTAAACTTCAAATTTCATAATTCTGATCCAGGGACTAGATGTGCCCTCCTAGGGCGAGCTTCTAGATGGTCTTACTTTTACCAACTTCCTCCATCAAGGTGGATGATGTCACCTTTTAGGGTTTATGTAGAAACCCTAGTATGCAGAAACCCTAATTTATGACATTTGTCCAAAACTGAAAATTATTCCAGGGAAAAGGTGCACTAGGGTTAGGAGAGTCTTACTATTCCTTTAGATTCTTTAGAGAGTTCTTCTATGCTATGAAAATGACTTCTTTTAGGCCCATTCTAATACCATGTTGATTTTTACATCTTACACAATTAATTAAATTAGTTTTCTTTTACTTTTAACCATTAGCACAATAAATACATATAAAGGATCACTGAAAGAATAACATCCACAACATACAAAAGATTTATCCTGGGAAAACCATTTAGGGGAAAAAACCCAGAAAACTTCGTCAATATAGATTCACTAACCAAGAACAAGGCCTCTCTCCAAGAGAGAACTAACAAAATAGAAGACCCTTCTCTAGCCCTGTACTAGGGAAGAGTAGTGCACCACTTAACCAAGAGATACCCAAGAGATAAACCAAGAACTTCCACAATGTCACCTCCTAGCTGCAATAACATCTCCCTCTCAGACTTGCACAGTTTCCTCTTCTTATATACAAACCTAGTGTGTGTGTGTGTACAAATGAGGTGATGGCCTCCTTTATAAATAGTAGTCTAGCCAGCCTAAAATTAGGTCTGGTATGATCTATCACTTTAACCTTTTAGTTTTCATTTTACATGTCAAGGAACAATAGGGACGACTTTTACAAAGGCGTAATAGGGTCGCCTTAACAAATATATTATAATAATATTATTTAGGGTTTGTCTTGGTAAAATACAATAAGGATATCTTTCGAAGCTACTCAATCTTCAATAACCTTGAGGTGGATTTGTTGGACAGAGTTGGGCGAAATTCTCTTGGGACAATTTTGGGGAAGTCTGGAAATGCATGTGTGAGGAAGAACCAAAATCTGTGAAGTCTACGGAAACAGAGAGACAACACATTTGCAGTTGAGGGCATGTCTAAAGTTCACTGCAAGAGGTTTCATAAATGATTGTGATAGAGAGTCTGGGTGACAAATCTGTGTATGAGTGTCTTGATAAGGTGAGGCCAGACATTTGAATCTTCCCAGGTTGTAAATCGAGCCGATAATGCTCATATTGTAACTGTTTTGCAATAAAAAAGACTTATTCAGGTGTTAGGCATGATTTGTTCTACCCACATTATATCTAAGTTTGTCTTTCATTTGTTTTTTTGTTTCACTCTTGGCTTCTCATGTTCATGGATGTATGATTATATATGAGTAGGTGTTAATATGTTAACAAATGTGTTAGAAGTATACAAGAATTGCACTAGAGTAGGAGTGTGACTCTTCGTTAGCCTAGAACGGAGTATGGGTATGCTCTAGGTGAAGAGATGTAGTTCAGGCAAAGTATCCTTAGTGTTGCGAAGCAACCAAGTGAGAAATGTCGTTGTGTCACACACCCTCAAGAGGTGCATGATCACAAGATTCGGCTAGGCACGTTGTAGGGACGTGACAGGTAACATATATGTTTTTCCATGTTTTCTAAGATGTTAGAGTGAATACTATTTACTTTAGTTTGGTTTTGTCGATTAGATTTTATTGAAGACAAATTACTTTCTTATTCTTGCTATTTTATGGTGGTTATATGTTAATTTAATTTAATCATTTGTGAATATTAATTTAATTTCTCTTTCTTTCTCACACTTAGATGCAGAAAATGCACATGATTGTAGCAAAATTATTTTGTTTTATAAATAAGGTTCCAAATCTTGAAACGATCTGAGGAAAACTAAAATCTCATAATAATGTTTTTTCTCACAATGACCTTTGTTCTCACAATGAGATGCACATGATTGTATAAAACTTAATTTTTTTTATAAAGAAGGTTCCAAACTTTAAAAAGGTCCATTATGAGGAAAACCAAAATCTCATAATAATTACGTGAAAATGGGTTTTATTATGCATTTCTATAAACCAATAAGATAAGTAGGCTTTAAAAGAACAATTGAAATATTACAAATAAATCTAAGGAATGATTATTTAAGTTGTTGATTTATTTAAGGGAGAATAATATCCTTATGTTTCTTTCCTTAAATTAGCTCAACAACACGAGAAGCATACTCAACCACCCAAGCTACATCCAATTGACTTAAATTTTGACAATATTGTTAGTGGTACAATGAATATAAATCATAGTTGTTCTCACATGATTATTAATAATGCTCTTATCTCTTTTTCACTTTTAAATTTTTTAAATTAAAAATAAATGAACTCAATAAAAAAAAAAATTAATCATATATATATATAAATAAATTATTCTAAATTTATTAATTTTTTTAATATGATTTTTTTGAGTAATTAGGACATAATGATAGACATGAGTCTATTTGGACAACTACCACTATAACCTCCAAGTACATACACCCGTGGGAACTTTACGATACTTAATACTTATTATAACCCACCTTAAAAATATATGAAATATTCACTGTTTAACTATTTTATAGTGGCCATAATTTTTTTTAATTAATTTTTTTTTTTTTTTAATGTAGACGACACACAAACCTATTTTCTATTTTTCTTATGTTCATTACATGTAAAAGAGTTTTCTTTTCAAAAGCTTCACTTCCAAATAGTAATTCAACATTTAACAGGAGGTTATATCTGAAAGCAATTTGCCAAAGTGCACTAGAACTCAATGGAAAGTGTATCAAATGTTGATATGTAGTTGCTGAAAATTACGCATCTATGAACTTCCATGTATATGACATACTATATAAAAATGGGTGGAAGCGTAAAAAAATGAAGAATATTATGAATTATATTCCTGTGTTTTAATATCTAGACTAGGATGAAAATTTAAACTCGGGTCGAATAAAGAGACAAATAAATTTTAATACTGTGAATGACTCCAAACACCCAAGATTAATATTGATATACATAATTTGTGGATCCACTATGCAATGATCAAAACATGGATGCACAACGTGCAATGAAAACTGTGTGCATCGCAGTGACAAAATAATACGTGCCACAAGCTTCATCGTTGAACACTCAAGACATATCGTGCAATTCGCAGAGTACATGAAATGTTGTGCATTGTAATATGAAATGCATTCAAGAACAATTTATAAATGTGGAATAACAAACTGTTATGCTTAGAACTTAAACTTAGAAATATGAATTTCTCAATATTAATAAACTTTGATGCACTACGCGCATTTATAGAATACAATAACGAGATAAGCTTTGACTCTAATGACTTTTTTTGCTGACTTTACAGACACAGAGCTTGTTCTCAGACTTCTTCAACTCCTCAGTCGTTGCTTCTCTCGGTTGTTCTCTCTACCTCTCTTTTCTGCTCTGCATCATTTTTTACTAACTAAAGACTCAGACTTATATAAACTACAACTAAGACTTCTTGTAGAAGTAAGACTAAATCAACAATAAAGATGACCATAAATATGACTGACTCTTCAAATAGTTAACTGAACTCGAGAAATATAAATATTGGCTCCATTTATAACTCTCCTACTTGCCAACTAACTTTGAGTAAATGTGCAACTTTGCACTTGCAGACTGTCAGACTAATCGACTGACATTTCGATTAACTGACAAAACTACTGACAAATTGACTGATAGAAAAATCGGCGGAGATTTAAATATCTCACCGACTTGTAATTACTATTTCCAACACTCCCCCTTAATTATAAGTAGGTGAGATTACAAAAAGTTACATCAAAAATTTTGATTTGCAACTTTATTGTCACTCATTTGTTACTGCACAGACTCCCAAACTACTGCGTAGATGTTGAAATGCATCTCTTGTTAAATCCTTTGTAAAAATACCCGTGACTTGTTCTTTTGACCTACAAAACTCTAAATAGATCTCTTTGTTATTCATTACTTCTCTAATAAAATGATACCTTGTATCAATATGCTTGGTTTTATTGTGAAACTCATGATTCTTTGATAACATGATGGTTGAATTGTTGTCACATAATATTGTTGTTGGTTCCTGTTGTTCCTGCAACACATATTTTAACATTCTTCTCATCCAAACTGCTTAACAAGTTGCGCTTGTAGCTGCGAGGTATTATTCTTCTTCTAAAGAAAGAGTCACAATGGGCTGCTTCCTTTATGCCCATGATACCATACCTGTTCCAAAATGAAATATTTACCCAGAGGTACTTTTCCTGTCATCTATGTTGCCTCCACAATCATTGTCAGTGTAGCCAATGAGTTTGAAATCTTATGAAGTGGAGTACTTAATGCCAAAATATTTTGTTCCATTCACATATCTTAGAATCCTCTTTCCTACCTTCCAATGTGATTCTTTTGGAGTTGCCCTGAACCTTGAACTTAGGCTCACTCCATACACAATATCAGGTCTTGTCACTGTGAGATACATTAGACTTCCTACCTATCTTTTAAACAATGTGGGATCCACCTTGGACCCTTTTTCTTCATTGCTTAACTTTAATCATGTTAGTGTTGGTGTTGCTTATGAATTCACCATATTGAATCTTTTCATAATTTCATGCACATACTTAGACTGTGAGATAAATATACCATTTTTGGACTGGTGAACTTTTATTCCCAAAACATATCACATAAGTCCCAAATCAGTCATTTCGAATTCATCCTTCATGAATGACTTGATTTTTTCTATGCAAAAATCACCTGTAAATATCAAATCATCCACATATAAACAAACAATTAACATGTCACCTTGATTATTTTCTTTGATGTACAATGTTGGTTCAATTTCACTTCTCTGAAACCCATTCTATGTGAGATAGGAATCTATGCGACTGTACCAAGCTCTCAGAGCTTTCTTTAATCCATACAATGCTTTCTTCAATCTGTACACCTTGTCTTCTTGTCCCAGAACCTCATAATCTTGTGGTTGTTCCACACATACTTCTTCTTCTAAGTTTCCATTCAAAAATGTTGAATTTACATCCATCTGATAAACTGGCCATTTGTATTGTGCGACAATGGATAGCACAGTTCTGACTGTGTCCATGCACACAACTGGTGCAAATGTTTCATTGAAATCAATTCTAGGTTGTTTTGTAAAGCCTCTTGCAACTAACCTTGCCTTGTGCTTCTGCACATTTGCTTCTACATCTTGCTTGGTTTTATAAATCCACTTGACACTTATAACATCCTTATCTTCAGGTACATCTACCAATTTCGATGTCTGATTGTTCTCTATGCATCTAATTTCTTCATCCATGGCTTGTGCCCATATATCATCTTTGACAACTTCTTCAAAAGTTAATGGATCATCTATTTGTGAAAACAAAGAAAAAACTAAAAATGAATTTTTTTCGTCTTCATTATAGATGTCGCGCAGACTTCTTGTCTTTCTTGGTAACATACTTGCTAATGTTGGAACTGGGGATGTAGAACTAATCAAACTGCTTGTTGGTGTTTGTTGTGCTCTAGGTGTAGACTGTGCACCTGTTGTTCTTACTGGAGTATTTTGCGATGTGATTTGCGTCGCAGTGTCAGATATAGAAGGGACTGCGCACTGACATGTACATGGTGTTTGATACACTTCATCTTCTGTGTCATCGTGCTCCAATGCATCAATAATTTTGATTGTCTTTGCTATGCTTCCATCCCATGCTTCATTCTCCACGAACTGAACATCACGACTAATTATGAATTTTGTTGTGACAGGGTCATATAACTTGTATCCTTTTATTTCTTTAGAATACCCAAAAAATATACATTTTTTCCCTTTGTTGTCTAACTTGTTTCTCAACTCATCTGGAACATGTGCGTATGCGACACAACAAAAAACTTTTAAATGTGCCACATTATGCTTTAATCTGGTCCAGGCTTCTTGAGAAACTTTATTCTTCACACACTTTGTTAGACATATATTCAATATGTATAATGTAGTTGCTATTGCCTCAACCCAATACTCATTTGACAAATGTGTGGCTGCCAACATACTGCGTGCTATTTCCATGATGGTTTTGTTCTTTCTCTCTGCGACACCATTTTGTTGCGGTGTGTATTTTGTGGTAAATTTCTTATAGATGCTATGAACTTTACAAAATTTATGAAATTCTCTTGAGATGTAATCTCCTCCTCTATTAGTTCTTAGACACTTGATGTAATGGCTACTATGCTTCTTCACAAGTGATTTAAACTACTAAAAACAACTCAATGCATCATATATATGCTTTAGAAAATAAATCCATGT
>SNQJ01S0113432.1:7331-35738 GCA_010110895.2 Picea sitchensis
GGGGGGGGGAGTCCTAAAAATATTTATTGAATGAGGTGAGGATATTTTTCTTCTACCTTTTCCCTGGAGTACCACTTTGTTAGCCTGGAAGTTGTCCTTTCAACCCAATCTACCAAAGGTCATGATACCCATGTCTTATAGTTCTTGACCGCTTCTGCAAAAATATATCCTCTGCCAACTCTGCCTAAGCATCTAGTGTTAAGTCCTCTATGGAAGGTAGGACATGCTCCTCCTCCTGATCCAACATTGAAGGCTCATAGAGTTTGAGATTCTCCACAATCACTATTGAGTAAATGTGCATGTATGGGGGTAGTATGAGTTTATAGGTTTTATCTCCCCACCGTTTCCAATACCTTAAAAGGACCATAAGGCAGATCCTTGATCTTCTTACCAGGACCCTGTAGCTTTTCCTTATTCAATTATAACCATACTCTATCTTCCACTCTAAATGTTCTCTTTGTTTTGTGTTGGTCATGCCTAGCCTTATACTTTTCCTGTGACTTTTTCAATGTCTCTTGTACTTGCAAATGGATTTGCTTGATTTTCTCAACAATTTTTTCTTCTTTTAAAGCATCTCTTGTGAGGTCCTCCCTCGATCCTCCTTGTTTTCCATATACAACATCTAAGATTGAAGGTGGAAAACACCCAAAGCAAGTTTCAAAAGGTGACTTACCAGTAGAAGTGTGGACTACTCTATTATAAGAGTGTTGTATATAAATCAAATTTTCATCTCAAGTATTTCGATGCTTCTAATTGTAACCCCTCAAAATATGCACCAAAGTCCTGTAGACTACTTATATTTGCCAATATGTATGTGGATGGAATGTTGTAGACCTCTTCAACTTAGTGTCCATCTTCTCCCACATTGTAGTCCAAAATACACTGAGAAATTTGGTATCCCTATCTGATATGATGCTCCTTGGTACCCCAAAGTGAAACCAAACCTATTCAAAGAACAAGTTTGTTTCTTCATGTCCCTTGATGGTCTTTTTACAAGGCATGAGAATGCACATTTTTCTGAACGTGTCAACTACCACAAATAAATAGTCATGTCCCTTCTGTTTGGTTAGTAAACCTCCCAAAAAATCCATGGAAATGCTTTCCCAAGGTCGAGTGGGTACAGGTAAGGGATGGTATAGATCTTTCTTCCTATTACTGGGCTTGTTGGTACAACAAAGTATACATCCTCTAATATATCGTGCTACATCTTCTTGCATTTTGGGCTAGTACACATACCTTTGTAAATTGGCAATTGTCTTCCCAACACCAAAATGTCCTACAGCCTTGGAGGTGTAAGCCTCTCTGATAAGTTACAGTCATTCACCTTTAAGGACACATAGCTTGTCAATCTTGTAGAGTAAACCATTCTGGAAATGATAGTCATCCTTGTCGTCACCTTCATCACCTTCTTCTATATGAATTTTGTTAGAAAAAGAGGATCACGGAGAAATAATATAGAACATATGCGGAAATAAAACACAGAAGATACACAATGCAATAGAGATAAGGATATACATGGTTCACCCAATATGGCCTACGTCCACAAGAGAAATTTCCAGTCCTTCCTTTATTATTATCCAACAAATGAAGGGATACAACCTACAACACACTCGTTGTAACTTCCTCTTTTTTTCTCACACTCTCCTCTCTCAAAATAAAATATTCACACTAATACACCGCCACAATACAATTCCCTCATACATAAAAGAGGGTTTCCTTCTAGGGAAAAAAAACCCTAACATAACTTCTACCGTCATATCTGCAACCTAATGATGAATGGTCCAGATTGAATATGAAATTAAAATATTTTACAAGGCAATTTTCCCAAAAATTTATCTTCGGGGGCGCTGCCCTTGAACCCCCACCAGTGGGGCTCCATAAATTTTTGTCGCCCCCTGGACCCCCCTAGTGACAGATATGGAGGGGTAAGCCCCCCCACACCCCCTATCAATAAATGGGATCCAAACACGGCTGAAACAATACCTCTGAATCAGGAAGATAATCATGCTCCACAACCAACAAATTTGGCCCCGTGGCTGCTAAAACACCTCCTTGAAGTCCTCATCTTATGTGTATGCAATTTGTATACATCATGGGTAAAATGATCCATGTGCATTAGAGTTCCCAAGGCTATAATATTGGATTTGGGTGGTCATGAAAGCATGTCTTCCAGCTTATATGTGCTACCCTTCTTATACCTTGATGACTAGATGAAATTGTTGTAAAACCCCATCCACTTGTAATGCCTAGTTTGTTGTAGCTTACTATGGTCTTACAAATACTGTAGTGTCTGGTGATCTATGTGGATGATCATCTCCTTTTCCATCATATAGTGCTTCCACTTTTTGACAACTTATACCAAGGCATATAGCTCCTTGTCGTAGGTAGGGTAGTTAAGAACCACCCCATGAAATATTTTAGAATGATAGCATACGGGCATTCCTCCATGCATCAGTACTGCTTCCAAGCCATACGCACTTGCAATTGTCTCCACTTTAAAAGGATTCTAAAAATTTGGTAGCGCGAGCATTGGTGCTTGAATGATCTTTCTTTTCATCTCATCAAAGGCCTTCTATTGATTCTCCCCCTACTGGAAACTCTTACCACTGGCTATTATGGCATGGAGTGGTGCAACTACTGCTAAAAATGAAGCTATGAACTTCCGCAAGTATTATGCTAACCCAAAAAAACTCCCAAATTCAATGACATTTGTAGGAACTGGTCATTCCATGATGGCCTCCATCTTTTTTGGATCTACATTGAGCTCCTCTCCATTGATCACATACCCCAAATACACCAAATATTGCTAAGAAAACTTGCATTTCTTGAGATTGGCCAACAACTTGTGCTTTTTTGGAGTCTCTAACACCTGAATAAGATGTGATATGTGCTCCTCCCAGGTAGCTCTATAAACTAGTATATCATTCAAATAGACAATAACAAATGAATCTATATAAGGGCGTAAAACATCATTCACTAGTCTCATAAATGTAGTATGCACGTTGCATAAACCGAATGGCATAACCAAACACTCATACAAGCCTTGCCTTGTCTTGAAGGAAGTCTTCCAAGTATCTTCTTCTTTGACTCGTACCTGGTGATATCCTGACTTCAAATCCAACTTAGTGAAGTTCTTGACATGCTCCAGCTAGTCCAACAGATCATCGATCATTGGTAGGGGGTATCGATTCTTCAGTGTAATATTGTTCAATGCTCTGTAATTGATACACATTCTCCAAGTCCCATCCTTCTTGGGAACAATCATGATATGTGACCCACAAGGTGAGGTACTTGGTCGAATTACACCCTTCTCCAACAATTGTTGCAATTGCTTCTTCACTTCATTTGCTTCCAGAACAGACTGTCTATACAACCCAATATTCGACAATGGGGATTCTAGAGATAACTTTATTTCGAGCTCCACATCCCTCTTGGGTGGTATCCCTTTAGGATCCTTGAACACTCCTAAGTATTCCTGTAGAAAATCCTCCAATTGATGTTTCTTCTCTTTAGTAAACCCCTCTAGGGATGCCTTCACTCTCATTGAATCATCATTAGACATATTTTCTCTTAAGAAAAGTAAAACATATTTCTTGCTAGAACTAATCAACTTCTTGGTTTGGTTGGCACTTGCTGCAAACATATAGTGCCATGATTGCAAATACGTGTTGGTTGGACACCACCTCGATATGCATTGAAGGCACCCATCATGCCAACATAGAGAGACTTGACATTTAGTGAGGGAAACTTCATTAAGAACCTTTAGTGGCATATGCATGTTCTTCATCTCTACACCATGGTGAGATATTGTTTGACCCTTAGTATTCTTGATTGCTACAATTCCAAACATAAGTTGGATTTTCATAATAGTCTCGTTGTTGGAGGAATTTGACCTGCGTTGTACTATTTTTTTAGGACTTCATGTATGAATTTCGAAGCCTCGAGGGCACCATGCAATTATGCAAAAAACACTAATATGGAATATAGATGCTACTAGACAATTATTAGCACGGTACTGAATTGTCTTTCTCTTGTAAACTATTTGAAAAAATGTACAAACAATGTGAGAGTCTGTGCATGTTCACTATTTGAAAAAATAAAGGGATGGCTTTGGATCTCATGAAAGAAGGGGCATTCATTTTTTTGTGAAAATACTATATAGGAAAACTATCACCTTAGAGGTTGAGAGTTTGGAGATTGCACTTTATGTTTCCTTTCCATCACATGAACTATTAGTTGACTTTATGGATAATAGGGTTGTGGTAAAGTTCTATTACCAAAAGAAATCATGAGATCTAGCCCTGGTAGGGTCCTTTTTCAGATTTCAAAGTACTATAAAGGAAAAATGAAAAACTTCTTGTAATATTGGACGTAGGGAGGATTTGGGATTCTATGTTTATAATGTCATAGGTTCCCCTACTTGACTTGAACTTAAAACCTCATTGTATATTATTTTTTTAGTTTTCATGGTTGGATGGATTTTGGGCCTTTATATTTTTTTATCTCACGAGTCTCATATGCAATGATGTTTCTAAAATGGGTTATTTTGTTTGCATGGTTGGATGGATTTTGGGCCTTTATATTTTTTGATTTCAGAAGTCTCATATGCAATGTTGTTTCTAAAATGGGTTATTGTTAGTTTAGGTCCATAATATCCATGTAAATTTCAAAAGTAATGTTGATGGGTTGCAAAAGTTCTTTCACATACCCACCAAAAGTTTCAGCTTGATTCTATAAGAATTTAGGTTTGTGGAGTTTGAGAAACTTTGAAGAATTGTGTTAAAAAAAATGCAGGGGTTCCTTCAAGTGCTTGATGGAATCAACAACTAGATCAACATAATCTGGGCATTTTATGTTAATAGTCAATGCCAAATCAACACTTTGATGGTACGTAATATATATCATGTGACACCTCCTATGATGCCAATATGCCATCATGTTGATACAATCAATAAGAGGTGGAAGGGCATGTGGGTCAATTAGAGCTTGTCATAAGGAAGTGGTGATACAAGAAAGAGGTATTAGGTGGACGAGTTGAAAATTTAGAAAGAACCATGTGGTAAGATGGTGTGTTTTATGAGTAAGTTAAGGGGTCTTAGTCTTTCACCAAAAAATCTATAATTACCTTGCCTTTGTATCTAAATGACTACTTTAATTGATTCTATAAGTATTTTAGTTGTGGGAGATTGAATAGTTTTTGCATCCTTTGTTGCTCATGTTGCATAGCTTCATCAATGGACTTGATACTATACTTAATAGCATGATATAATATTTCAGTTCCAACAAATGTATGTACTCAAGGACTTATGTCTCTTAATATGCATGACTCTTTGAACTAATCCAACAAGGCACTAAAGTTGAAATCCATTATATTTCAAGTCTAGGACATCCTAATGTCATAGTCCATACATGATATTTGTTAAGATTGTATGTGGCATAGGTCCCCATAATATCAATATGTTAAGGATCAAACACAATATGCCGTGTGTGTAGAAAAAATAGGGAAGGCTATTGATATGGACACACAACAAATATTAGATAGACATGTGGCAAAAGCATGAATGTGCCATGCCACTATAGGTGATACCATGAAGACCAATCAAAATCTACCACAAGGAAGCATGAAGTCATTAAATAGGGATAAGAAGACTCAAACTTCCACATGGTAGTGAGGTCGTGGGTACTCGTAGAGCCAAGGGAAATTTTTCCTCCAAAAATTTGCTAAGTGTTGGGACTAGTCATGAAGGAGGATTAAGGGATATTTTTTAAGTAGTTAGAGTTAACCTAGTTAGGGAGTTTTATGTCCTAATGTTTCACAACTTTCACAACACTATCTTTGATGCTTCATTACAGTCATTTAATAATATTGTGTGTATAGTGTACCAAATTATTTTTGGGTTTCATATTCCTAAACTATGCAGTGATCTTAAAGACTCAACACCATTCAATTTTGGAATTCATAAGTTTCTAGTTTTGAGGAATTAAGAGGTTCTAAGCCTTCCTATATTTTAATAAGCATAAATATGTCAATGAACTCAATGAAGTAAAAAGTCATAATTCATAAGTATTTTGGATCCTTGAATGCACTGGTAGATTTGGATTCCTTTACATGGAACATTGGAAGCATGGCATTGCTCCACCTAGAAGTTTCTTATGAACATGGAAAGTCTATAAGAAGAGGGCCTAAGGTATTGAAGAGCTTCCACTTTAAAATTGCAACCACTCACATAATTATACATGGAAGAAACATTACGAACAACTCAATTATACATAGACCATAAACCAATTGGATTTATGTGTCCTAAATACTCATACATTTGGGTGTGGTGATTTTCATGCAAACCAATAATATTACCTAGATTTAACAAATGAGTAGACTTAGGAAAGTATTAACAAATGATGTTGGTGTGTCCTAAATACTCATACATTTGGCTGTGGTGATTTTCATGCAAACCAATAATATTACCTAGATTTAACAAATGAGTAGATTTAGGAAAGTATTAACAAATGATGTTGCCCAAATTTAGCAAATGGACATATTTAGAAAAGTATTACTTAGACTTTGTTTAATTTAAGCATATCATATATTCCAAAGCTTTCTATATATTTATTGGTTCATTCCGAAGCTTTATGTTGATTTTTCTATATATTTATTGGTTCCTTTGCTAATGTGTGATTTTGTATGAAGCTTTGTTATGTATTTGAATGCCTTCTTCTAGTATTGGTTTATGATATGATTTCCTTGACATGTCACGATTCATTGATATCCATTTCCTTACTA
Organism: Picea sitchensis; assembly: GCA_010110895.2. NCBI lineage: Eukaryota > Viridiplantae > Streptophyta > Pinopsida > Pinales > Pinaceae > Picea > Picea sitchensis. The sequence goes on from SNQJ01S0113432.1 coordinate 14,113, forward strand.
TATTTATTCATATCTTCACTTTGAACCCCTATTCACTATTAGTTGACTCTATTTCCTAATGGATTAGTACTTTTGTTATCAATCCAAACCATTTCATTCAACATTCCATGTTGTTGTTATTTTTTAGATTGATTGCAATATTCAAGGTACATGAGCTTAGTATATAAATCTAGTTATATTAGGGGTACCCTCTTTGGATTGGAAAACATCCAATCCTAAAGTGAAGAAGACATTATTGAGGTGACAGTGGCATTACATCTAGAATAACATTCGATAAGATTTCTTGGGTTATTTTATGTTGTTAAATTTGGGGATAACATGCCCATAAAATTGAAGAAAAACTATAATGGCGACTAATCGAGGTAAATACCAAACCATGAGAATTTGATTTATACTCTTATTTATTCTAGATAATTGTAGTAGTTATTCCATGACATTGTTGCATACCTACTTAGTAACAATAAAGTTGTTGGATTCATTTAAATTCCCACCCTTATGGGTACAAAACATAAGAGAGAATTACAAATAATTTAGGATGATGTGCTTGACTAGTGTTGTAGGATGGAAGGAGATGATGAGGAACATGCATCTTACATAATGAAGGATGCATAATCCTATATTCGAAAAGTTAGAAATTGGTTTGTGTGTTATTTATTCTAGATAATTGTAGTAGTTATTCCATGACATTGTTGCATACCTACTTAGTAATAATAAAGTTGTTGGATTCATTTAAATTCCCACCCTTATGGGTACAAAACATAAACGAGCATTACAAATAATTCAGGATGATGTTCTTGACTAGTGTTGTAGGATGGAAGGAGATGATGAGGAACATGCGTCTTACATCATGAAGGATGCATAATCCTATATTCGGAAAGTTGGAAATTGGTTTGTGTGTCCTAAATACTCATACATTTGGGTGTGGTGATTTTCATGCCAACCAATAATGTTGCCCAGATTTAGCAAAGTATTAGTAAATGATGTTGCCCAGATTTAGCAAAGTATTACTTATACTTTGTTTAATTTAAGCATATCATATATTTCAAAGCTTTCTATATATTTATTGGTTCATTCCAAAGTTATTTGTTGATCATTCTATATATTTATTGGTTAATTTTCTAATGTGTGATTTTGTATGAAGCTTTGTTATGTAGTTGAATGACTTCTTCTAGTATTGGTTTCTGATATGATTTTCTTGGTGTGTCATGATTCATTGATTTCCATTTCCTTACTATATGTCTTCATATCTTCACTTTGAAACCCTATTCACTATTAGTTGAATCTATTTCCTAATGGATAAGTAGTTTTATTATCAATCCAAACCATTCCATTCAACATTCCATGTTTTTATTCTTTTTTTAGATTGATTGCAATATCCAAAGTACATGAGCTTAGTAGATAGATCTAGTTATATTAGGGGTACCCTCCTTGATTGGAAAACATCCAATCCTAAAGTGAGGAAGACATTACTAAGGTGACAGTGGCATTACATCTAGACTAACATTCGATAAGTTTTCTTGGGTCATTTTATGTTGTTAAATTGGGGGATAACATGCCCATATAATTGAAGAAGAAATGTAATGGCAACTAATCTGGGTAAATACCAAACAATGAGAATTTGATTTGTACTCTCATTTATTCTAGATAATTGTAGTAGCTATTCCATGAAATTGTTGCATACCTAATTAGTAACAATCAGGTTGTTGAAGTCATTTAAATTCCCACCCTTCTGGGTACAAAACATAAAAGAGCATTACAAATAATTTGAGGATGATGTGCTTGACTAGTGTTGTAGCATGAAAGGAGATGATGAGGAACATGTGGCTTACATCATGAAGGATGCATAATCCTATATTCAGAAAGTTAGGAATTGGTTTGTGTGTCCTAAATACTCATACATTGGGTGTGGTGATTTTCATGCCAACCAATAAGGTTGCCCAAATTTATACAAACCAAATTATTTCTAAAGGATGTAGCTAGGAATATATTGACAACAAATGAATGTTTTACTAGACAATAAAGGAGACAAAAATATTATTGAATAATGATCCAACATAACAATAAGGCATTTAGGAAGGATAATTTTACATCCTTGTAGTTGAAGCATACCATTTGAATCCTTGTTTTATCATACCTAATTTGGAGTATTATGATCATGTACGTTGAATATCTGACTTTTCATAGAAAATAACATCATACGAGAACAAAAAACCCATCTAGATGAGGAATATCTATGAATACCATAAGATAAAAAAAAAAAACATAACATATAATAAATAATGAGGGGATACCAAAGGAGGATTCAAATCTATATAATGTCATTGATGAGGAATCTAGAAGGTATGCTTTGGCAAACACTGAAGACCAACTAATGATGAACAATGAAAATAAAGAAGATCCCTCATAAATATTATTGATTGCAAATGAATGGAGATAGAATACCAATGACATTTTAGAGATAGAATACCAATGACATTTTAGAGATAGAATACCAATGAATTTTGCTTAGTCTAGCAAAATTCTAATCTATATTACTAGCAAATAAAAAAATTGATAACTTTTAAAGAAAAATGGTGTGTATATTTAAAACACATTGCACCGGTGCATCTATAACACACCAACGCACTGGGGCATTGCATCAATAACTGCACCATGACATGATTAAATAAAAAAATACGCACCATCGTAGGATTATTTCGAAAAATATACTTCGGTGCGCTCTGTGGTGCATTAGGATTTTTATTTTATTTTATTTTAAGCAGTGCGTAGGATAACCGTAACGCATCGGGGCATGGGTTTACCTGATCGCACCAGTGCGGTAGGGTTATACAACACACCGCAAAAAATAATATAACAAATTTTGTATGGTGCGTTAGTTTTCATTGGAGTACCGTGGGCGGTGCTCACAAGTTATGTACACACCGCGAGTGATGCTTGACTGTTTTGCAAGCGCACTGGTTATGACATTTACTTATTTTTTGAAGGAAGTTATTTTTCCGTATTTATAAATAAATTTCTCACTTAGTAGATTTTTTTATGTTTTATGTATACGTGAGGTTGATATATTTCATGTGTTCATCATGAAGAGACGTGAGCGGAGAGAGTAGCAGCAACAACAGGAGCAAAGGGTGGACCTGTATAATGTTGTACGGGAATGGGAGGAAAGAGAGAGGGAGAGGGACTTGTACCCTCTCCCTATTACTGCAACGACTCATGTTCTCTTGAGGAATGTAGGCCTCCTTAAGTACTATGAGGATGCTACATTCCTTAAGGGGCACTCTTGGTTGTTGGTGCATCTGATCCATCGATGGGATGCCCATCGACAAGATTTTCGTGTGGGTTCGGATCAGTGGTACCATCCCACTGAGGAGGATATTTATTTTATCATTGGGCTATCCAAAAGAGGGGAGGATTTTCCCCAATTCCCAGATGTCCGAGTAGGTGTTTTAGTTGAGAGTTAGCTCATGTACTCTTAGCGATATATTGGGGTTGATGTACTCTCCCCGATTGATTTTTAGGTGTCTGGTGGATAGTTGTGGATCACCTCTTTAGATGCAGAGGAGCTTAGGTTCCTCTCACTATTAGTGACGACCATAGCACACTTTCAATGATGGGAAGTGCATTAGTTGCCCTCTTTTGCATTATGTTGATTCATTGGTACATAGGCCACAGTGTATCAGATGGTCTACCATTTTTTTGTGGCAGTTTTGTATAGCGCTAGACAGATGTCGTGTTATGATACGTGGAAGGTTGAACTTCCCTCTTGCCTCATAGTTGTTTTGCTTATTTTTTGAGAGGTTTCTAGAGACGAGAACGACTTTTTTTCGTCAACCTACTAGGTCGAGGACTCACGTGCAGATGCACATGTGGGGGGAGATGATGCCCAAGAGGGGCCAACCGGAGTTTCCGACTAGGATTTCCCCAGACGCACTGGGGCTACTAGGCAATGAGGTGGATCACATGTTCATCATGGTGCCATGTCCTTACATAGGTTTGGATTGGCAAGGATGTTCGAACATCCTCTTCACACTAGATGAGCCACCAGATGATAGAAATAATATCAGTTTTTTGTTTAAATTAATCTAGTTTCATTTTATTGTCTTACTTAATTAGAATAAAATTAGTTCTAACACATTCTTTAACTTGTTTTATTAAATTGTTTAATGAAATTGTTAATTATTGTTGTGTACTATATCTTTTGCAGATATTAGCACTTTCATTGGAGACGTGCCTCCTCACCCAGCAGATGACGATGAGGATATAATGCATGAGGCCACGGTGGGTGAGGGTCCTCAAGTGCATATACCCGGCGGCATGTGTCGTAGGCCAGATACACAATTCAGGTTGGAGTTGGGTGACCGAATCTGTGCACTTTTGACTGAGATGGGAGTCTTCCATATGTTGATGCGAGACATCAGGGTAGATCATATGCTCTTGGAGATTTGGAGGGAGATGTCATGTGATTTGATGCCTCTTATGCGTCATATCGTCGGAGCTACCAGGATATTAGTAGCAAGGAGGGCTCCCAATGATAGGCACAACTCACCTTCCAGTACACCTCATTTGTCCAATACCCCATCGATTGATGAGGGTGGATGTGATCCCTCTCCACATCCTCCTCCTCCACCTTCCCCTCACCCAGATCATGATCAAGTAGCATATATTCCTCCTCCTCCTCTTTCACCTCACCTAGATAAGCAAGCATGACCTATTCATCATCCTCCTCTTTCACCTCACCTAGATGAGTAGGCATGACCTATTCCTCTACTGCTTATTTTTGGTCAGAGAGACAACCAACCACTTCCTCCTGACCATCCATCATCTTCTACTACAGACCATGCCTCCACTGTTGTTGTAGATATGTAGATTATCCCATCGGCTAGACCAGATATGTTATAGCAGTTATTTGACTTGTTCATGATATATATATATATATATATGGTGCATTTTGTTTTGTTCATGTTGATGTACTTAATTTATATGTTGATGTGTATATTGTTAGGTCATGTTATATATGTTTGTTAAATGTGCTTGATAGATGTGTATGTTATAACAATGTTCATTAGATGTGCATTTTTCCTGTTGATCATGATCATGTACTTAATTAATTTATATGTTGATATTGATGTGTACATTTTTAGGTCATGTTAGATATGTTTGTTAAATGTGCTTGATATATGTTTATGTTAAATGATGTTTGTTAGATGTGTGTGATGATGATGTTAGACAATGATTGTGTTTTGTTAGATGTGATCACAATGATGATGCCACGTTAGATTATTAGATTTGTGTGCTAGCTAATTAATGACGTTTATATGTGCTAGAGGTATATATAATTAATTAGATGATGTTAGTGAATTTAAATGTGTATTTTAGATGATGTTTATGTTTGTTAAATGGTTATCATCATGATGTTTAATTTTATTAAATGATATTTATTATAGATTATGTATTGGTGAACTTATATCAAAATTTTATATATGAAACATAAAGACTTAATTTAAATAAAAAAATGCAAAGATATTTTTATAAATTACAAAGTTCAATATGGTTAAAACTATAATTGTAAAATTACCATAAACATTTTTCTATTGCATAAATAGTTCATATATATTCATTCTAACAAAATTATTTTTCAAAAAACAAATTACATATGAATAAATGTTATTTTCCATTGTACTAATTACTCTTTTTTAATAGACTCTTCTACACTAAAAATTGTTATTATAAAAAGTTATGATCTCCAATGATAAGCATTATATTGGCCCTAAAATTTTATGGATGCAAATTAATCTTCCTATTGTTATTTTTGTCATTATTTTGTAAGTTGATTGCTATCAAATTTTTAATTACTTCATTAATTGCGGTTTTACTTAACATTGGGGGCATAAGTTTACAAATATTTCCAAACACAATGATAAAAGTATGTGAACTAACAAACACTTTAGTTAAAAACCAAATTATCACAAAATCATGTTAGGAATTTAATTTTTAAATTGTAAACCACATTATTTGTTAAATATCTTACTTTTAAATCTACAAAATACATGAACATAAACTCAATTTTTGAATCATCATGTTAACATATCATAAAAAAGGTTGTACTATTAAACATGCATATCAACCATATTATTACTTCTAATATCAACATAGATTATTAGGATAAACAAGAAACTATGTAAATTAAAATATTACCATTCAATATCTAAACATGTTGTCAACTATAAAAATATTATATGTCGTTGCATATATATATATATATATATATTAAATAACTCATGCATGGTTTAAAATATTCACAACTCAAATGCTCAAGCAAGGAATTACGGTGCAAATCTTAAAATTATTTCCCTAAGAGATATAAGGATCAAAGTCATATCACTAACAAAAGTGCTATATACAAGTGCTTGAGTGTGTCCAAGGGTAAGAGGATTGTTAATAAATGGATAAATGTCACCTTCTATACACATTAGAATTCTAAGTACATCATTATTACTATGCTCTTTTTTAGGTCTCAATGCTTCTATAACTTGTTGGTAAAGGTTCAAACGTCTAACATCTTGAGGCCTTTTTGAACATGATAATAATTCTTACGACTTTATCATGATAATAATTCTTAAAATTTTATATAATTAAACATGCAACATATAAATATGTTCAAAAAACAATATAAAATTCCATTTCAATCAATCATTCCATGCAATCATAAATAATTTGAAATACAAACACATTATGCATCAAACTGAATGTTAACCAACTAAAATTGTTCAAAGATATGTTATAATTAACTTAACATTTCCTCTGTCGGAAGATGAATAAAAAACAATATAATTAGTGAAATAAAGATAACAAAAAGATACAACAACAATATTGATGATGAAGTAAATCATGTGCATATCACTCTATGTTGTCATCACCCTCATTATCTTCCTCACTTGCTATAATAACACTGTTGTTCTCAAAAATATGTTTTGATCTAGGGTTGTGTCTTAATACGAACCACCAATCCCTATCCAACACATCTGGGTAAAAAAAACCTTGGTTGCAGTGTTTTGGGAAAACATAAGGCTCCTTAGCTTCATCCCACATCTTTCTACAGTTGATACATATCATCCCACTATCGCCATCTTCCTTTACATTATTCTGATCAAAGGTGTCCCACCACTTGCACCTAAAAATAACACATTGGAAAGAAGAGAAGTCCACTCGAATGATCTCTTGTATCTTTCCAACATAACCTAACGTCCCCTGTATTAGGTTTTGAACATGGTGGCTAGCACGACTAGATTGGTCGAACTTGAATTCCACTCCACAGTCTTGTGTCATGCGTCCATCATCGACATCCTCTATGCGAAAATGATGTCCATATGCCCACATATATGGGAACAAATCCACCTATAAAAAGGTGAAAAAATCACAGTGTCATGTGTCTAATAAGTCGACCAATAAAATATAAAATATAGATGTTACAATTCAAAGGTGCATTATGAAGTTAAAATTGTCCACAAAGATATTATTACCAAGTTGTTGCACCCAATCCCTATGTTTAGTGCATCCTCTTCAGCACGCAAGGTAACGATCGGATGCACTGTATTTCTCTCTGACTTGGTCAACAACCCAACTGTTGGGGAACATAATTGGCATATTTTCTTTTAAATGATCAAGATAAGGCTTGATTCTACCATTCAGCCATCTAAATTATTTCCTGTCACTGTCCCATTTCCTCCTCTTTTGTTCATACAATGCGACCCACAGTTGTGTTGTCTCCGAATTATAAAGAATGAATTTATTGATGGCGTCAATTTATGAATTCATTGATATATATATATATATATATNAGTGTGAATAGTTGTTGTGTAGAAATTTGACAAACAATAAGTCACTATTTATCAAGCATCTTTTTCCATTCATTTGGAGAAGCTACCCTTCTCTTTTGTCTTCATCCCTTTCGTCGTCCCAAATCACCGCACCTAGTGTTTTGTTGATCTGCTTGATGTACTCACTGGCATAATAGAAGGACTCATATGATATGTACCCTTCTGCCATAGGCCCCTCCAGTTTTTCCCTTTATCAAACAAATCCTTTCAATTTCTTCATGTACCTCTCTAAGAAGAACATCCAATGATAGGAGACCACAACGACTAGTTCAACCTCATCTACTATGTGAATTAGAAGATGAACCTACAAGTCCATGAAACTCGTTGGCAGTTCCTTCTCAAACATACAAACAATCTCAACTATCTCTTGATGCCATCGTGGAATTCTAGCCATATGAATCTCCTTTGATGTGATCCAACGTACAAATGTTGATAATTTAGATATGGCACGTCGTAGGTCCTGGGGGAAGTCATGGTTCACACACCCACACATGAGCAGAGGGAAATGACACGACAAATTAAACACATACAAAATTAATTGTGTTTTATCCCATGGCATGAATTTATAAACAAATACTAAAACCATGTTTTTGACATACGTACTCTTGAGAGGTTCAAATGGTCAAGTGATTTTAACCCCAAAAAATAGTCTTCTACAGTGAAGTTGTGTTGTAGTGAAGACCCATATAAATAAGACACCTTCACACCCAATATAACTTCCTTTCCCAAATAAATATCAGCTTTATTCAATATCCATGAGACATCACCTTGATTGAAAGACCAAGAGGGACCAAACTCTCCTCTACTTTTTTTTCTTGGCCAATGTTTCTTTTTACTTTTTGAAGAAATAAGATCTCCCCTAACAACCAATGTGTCACTTTTGTTTGATGATATGTGCCTCCATAAAGAAGATGAAACATTTTTAAATATATGCATGGGATCTAGTAAGTGGGCAATCTTAAGATGCTCCCAATATGGGAGCTCATAAAAGACAAATTTCATTTTCATCCCAATGGGCAATTTCTCAACATAAGTGTCGAAGAATTCTAGATCATCGAACATAGGCTCCCCATTTGAATCGAAAAATTTTGTAATATCCTTCTCCTTCTCTCTCTCATATGCTCTAAGCCATTTTGTTGGTGTCATTATTGCGGGCCTTTGGGTTCTCTATGGTTTACCATTGAAAGCAGATATTTCTCTTCTGTAAGGGTGTTGTTTTGGGAGGAATACCTTGGAGTAGTCGTACACTAGCTTTTGTTGGTGGTTGGACCACCTAGCCTTTAGAGAAGGTCCACGGCGTTTACATCCATGATAGTCTTTTGTTACAAGACCTGTGAAATTATTAATGTATACAGAGCATGTTAAGGTCGAAGATCAGAACAATCACAACGAATTAAATATGCCAAAAAATATTGTTACGTATATAAAAAAATCAATAAACATGTAATTTACCAGAGCAAACTCCTAATCCTGGACAATCATGTGTGGTGTAATCACATATGTCATACAACGTAAAACTCCTCTCTGTTGCGATGGGTATTGATACATCGTATACATGTATCCCCTCCCATAATTCATTCAATTCATCTACCAATGGTTGTAGGTAGACACCCATATTCTTCACTTTTCTTCTACCAGGAACTATAAGAGCCAACATAAGATGTTCATTTTTCACAGACAACCATGGGGGGGTATTGTTATTGATCACTACTACAGGGAAAACATAATAGTTGGTGTTTTGGAGGGAATATGGGTTGACGCCATCCATGGCTATGCTGAGTCGTAGACTTCATACTTCATCCTTGAATTTTTCGGACCATGTATCCTCTATATGCTTCATGGCTATTGAATCTGTTGGGATTCACATAACTCCCGACTCACTTTTGTGTGAGGCATGCCATCCTTGCAACATAGCTAATTCTTTGCAATGAAAGAGCCTTTGAATCCTTGGGATTATAGGAATGTGCCTCAATATCTTATGAGGGGGGGAATGTGATTTACCCTTTTTATTTGATTTATGATATATTTCATGCCCACATTTCAGACATATCTCTTTGTCTGCATATTCTCCTCTATATAAAATACAATCATTCGGACATGCATGATATGATATGTACTCAACACCCAATATTTTCAACATTTGTTTTGCCTCTTCGCAGCTACTGGGAAAGACATTATCACTTGGAAAAACCTTATCTTTGAATAACCTACAGTGAGAGGGCAATAAAAATGTACAATGTCATTTACAGTTCATAAAAGTGATTGTTTTTAATGTTGATTGTGTGACAAGATTTCTCAAATTATAAGGGACTTAATGATGGTCAGTTACCTCAATATTGTTGAGAAACATGTGTTTGACATGCCAAAATTTGGTTTCAAGTTGTACAGTAACATTGTTGTCCCCGGCTGGGTATAATTTGACCTGCTAGGTCCAAAGAGAGGGGTGGTGGAAGTAGATTTCAGAATTTCGAGTAAGGTATCAATGATATGAGCATCATCCCCTCGCTCATCGTTCTGGAATGCATTTAACAACATTGTCTCCATGGCAATTGTATCCCGTAAATAATCATCCATCCCAACCTCTATTTCATTGACTCCATTGTCAAATTGTGAAGAACTATTATTGTTGTAATCATTCCTAATTGGTGAATCTGGACGTAGTGGGAATTGAATAGGTGGTTGATTCAACCATTCTTGGTATCCTTCCTCTCTAAGTTGTGCTCTTATTATAGCCTTCTCTCAATTTAACATTATAGTGGGGTGCAACAGAATATAATAGGTAGGTCGTTCATCATCAGAATCCTAATTTCAAAAATATTGAACATTAGTACATCGATGATATTAGTAAGCACAATGCAATTGGTTTGTTCAAATCACATTATACCCAACATTAATTATTATCGTCACTGACCCAGGATTTCGGTTGGAAGATGGCATGTTATTATTGACAGCATAAAGCGGTTGTCCATTTTCATCTACCAACTTCTTGTGGTATGTTTCTCTTGATAAGAGCTTCCGACGTTTTTGAATTAGTGGAATATTATATGCATCTGAACTCAATTCTGAATCAGGATCTTGCAAATTTGGATACATTTTTATTCAGATTGACAAGGATAAAAATAAATAAATTCAATCAGATAATCGAAATATAAATAAAATATGAACTTACTGGATATGAAAAGGGAGAACTCCGCGATGGACTTTGAGCAATATGGAACGGGCTAGAATTTGAAGAATTGGCCATTTGATATTATAAGTTTTTCTCTATGCATTTGAGCAAACTCAATAATAATTTTTTAAGAATAAGACAACTTTAAGCGTAAAATGTATACTATGGAGTATTGCAAGTCACGTGGATGCATCCTAAAAGATAATTTAAGATGAATATACTATTTTGTATGCAAATAAAAATTCAAATAACTTTGAAAGCATAATAGTACGCTTATTTAAACAACACGCACCTGTGTGTATATAATAATATAAATCTTTGGGGCATTTATTTACGAGTCGCATCGGTTCGTAAATAAATAAAATATAATTATCTGATATCCGTGCTCCAAAAATTTTAAGCGCATTGATGTGTTGTATTAAAAAATGCATCGGTGTGTTATATTAATAAACGCACTAGGGTTTCAAAAAACTTAAAAAAAAAAAAAAAACGACTTGTGTGTTTTTACAATTGAAAAATGAACGAGAATTTAAAATCTATACAATTGAAAAATGAGCGAGAATTTAAAATCTAATTTCATAAAGTCATTTAAATAGTAAAAATCTATTCATTGTTTCATTATTTTACCTAAATTTATAGTGGAGAGATTTGCAAGAGAGCCATACCGGAGAGCACTGTGGAGCAGCAGAATAATTTGGAACAACAAGATTATTCAGAAGATCTAAATTTGAAGGTTATGGTGATTCATTTAAAACCCTTTTCATAAAATGTTTCCTGGGTATTAAGCTATTCAATATTTTATTATTTTGCCAAAATTTATAGGGGAGATATTTGCAAGAGAGACATACAGGGGAGCATTGTGGAGCAACAGATCAATACTTTGGAATAGGAGACTTATTCAGAAGATCAGAGTTTGAAGGGTATGGTGATTCATTCAAAACCCTTTTGGAGCAACAAAATTATTCAGAAAAATAGAATTTGAAGGGTTTTGTGATTCACTCAAAACCTTTCATAGTAAAAATTATAAATTTTACTGTTGCTTTTAATAATAATTTTTTTTACAATTTGTATCTCTATTTAGATTTAGTTAAAATTCAGAAAATAAAATAAAAATAAATAAAATAAAATAAAAATTCATACTTACCCTAAACCCTTCTTTCTTCTTGCTTATGTGATGTGACTGCAAAATTTCACCTTAGGGTTTAACTCCATCTATCACTTCATAATTACAACTTTTCATTTTATGCATTTTAGATTTAATGGGTTTGTGTTTCCATATAACAGACGTTTGACATGTTATGCATCAGATCCAAACCCTCTCGACCCTGACACTTTTTTTTTTTAAATTGTTTTGGGTTATCAGTGCACCTAATTGAATCTAACGCACCAATGTGCTTTTGGATAAAACACATCGATACTGCTACAACATAATTAAAAAAAATCATTCATCGATGTGTAATTTTATTTTTTCATGGTATTTTTTTTTCATTTTTTTTTTTTGGATCAATGTTGATAACGATACATATCACACCGTTGTAATTTATATTTTTTAAAAAATATATTTTTGATATCTGTGGGTTTCATATATGGAATGCACCGGTGCTTTTGTATTATGAAAGCACATCGAAAACTTTTTTTTTTGCAGAAAATTATGTGATTTATTTATAAAATGTATTTAATAGCTTGTGTATTGAATGGTACAAGATATATATAGATAAAAAAAATTATGAGAATAGTTCAAGTAAAAAAAAATATGATCGACACAATGATAACACATTCAAAAAGGCAAAAAAAACAAGTTCTTTGTAAATTCTATACAAAATTAATATGTTAAAAAGACAAGTTCTTTGTAAATTCTATACAAAATTAATATGTTTGAACTATATGTAAGTTTAACTAATATGTATTGGTTAGTGTGTGTCCTGCAGAGCCATAAAATGAGGAAGCTCGATAAGATTCTTTGTGATTTAAGTAAAAAAGAGAGAAAAATCTTGATGGAAAAATTGCAAAAGGAAGAATCGGGTGAATGGAAAAATTCTATTCAATATGAGTGCTTTTTAGAATTTTCATTAATAATATACTTAAAAATATTAGATAACATGTTTCAAACAATCTATTAATTCACATATGTTTAATGTTCTACAGGGACCAACAATGAAGGAACGGAATGTCGTCTTAAGAAAATAAAATTATAGAAGATGTAAATGATGATGAATTGGTCCTTAGCTCATCTGGAGTGGTGTTGGAGGTTAATGAAAGGGGGGGGAACTTTTACAAAACTATGAGGGATATAGTGGAACGAACGTATAGACGTACTTTCCACTTACAATACATAAATCAATCTAATGATACCAAGAACCAGGTTATATCTAAACTACAGGAAGCATTTCCAGAGCAATGGTCAATAAGACATGTCAAACTTGCAATAGCAAAATCATACAACAACAAAAAAGAATCATTCAAAAAGTAATATTCCTAAAAATGTTTTTTCTAGAATATGTATATATCACTACAAACCATTTCTTTATTAATATCAATTTTGTTATATTTAGTTTTCATATATCAATATAAAAAACATTTTTTGTCATGTTACTGTTTTCAGGAAGATTATGAAAATCCCAAAGGATCAACAAGCTGATATCCAAAATATGTCAGTAGGAATGTCGAAAAAAGTGTGCAAGGAGATGGTAAAAGAAATGGACATAATTGCATCACGGGAGGAGCCATCTCAACAACGACGTGCTTCAAATGTATGAAATCATTTAAATTTTCTATTAGGTACATATAAATAAATAATTTAGAATTAAATATTAATTTTCAAGTATTTTCTTGCGAAAAAGAAAACAAAATGGAACCCATTCAGCACTTAAAACAGGACGACAAGGAAGAAAATGGTTGATAGAAAAGTTTGTGAGTGATTGTTATTTCCTTATAACATTAACTTAAGATTTCATTTTTGTATATTTTAATTTGTTTTACAACAACCATCCATGAATGTCTTCAAACATGTGCTAACATACAAAGAAGAGTCATCGTAATAATTGATTGACATTGGGTTAAGTAAGCATTGTCAGTATATGTTAGCATATCAAAAATTAATTGTGGAATTTGTAAGTATCTTATGTTGTTTTACATCTCTCGTTTTATAACTAATGGAACAAAAAAAATCTTTTATATTAAATCTATGATTTATTATGGGGTATAAAACTTGCAGGAAACAATGTATGGAAATGTGCCAACAGAAGAGTTGTTGATAGAAGGCATAAGATTTGGTTTTGAAAAAATGTGTATCATTCATGACTCAATTCTTTCTATGGTATGTCGTTTCTCAATTTGCATTCATGTATATTATTTATTTCACTTTTCATTATTCTCACCAATGTAGATACACTCATTACACTTTATTTTTATTTTTGTAGATGGAATCATTTGAAGAAGAGGAAAACAATCGAGACAATCAACAAAACATTCGACCAAATAACCCAAGTCATGGAAGTAGCTCGAGCACTGACAACAGTTCCAACGAAGAATGATGATCAATATATTTGGATATCAATGCAAGTTGTTGTATTTTTTGAAATAATTGTCTGTGAAAATCGGACATTTTGTTTAATGTAATGGACATAGTGTCCCAATTGAAAGACAAAGGGTTACCAATAAATGTCGACCAATTTTCTATGACAAAGAGCCTATTATTCATATGTAATAAAATATGTTTTATTTTATTGTATTGTGTTGTCCAATGCTACTCTGAAATGTCACATTGTTGATTAAATATATGGATGATTACATATTATAATGTAGAGATGCGAATTCTGTTGACATAAAAAATTAATCCAAACATCATATCCAAATGCACTAATCAAAATTGAATTTATATGAATACTATTATAAGATATATGTCAATTTTTTTATGAACAATGGAATTAAAAAATAACAATAATTGTGCACTGTCACAGGTCGATGTTTCTAAAAAGAGAAAATGACAACCGGTGTGTTTAAAGATAAACAACAACGATGCGTTTCAAGATACAACGCACCGGTGTCGTAATTAAATTTGCACCGGTGATGATATACAAGGAACCAACACCGATCTTAATACTATTTTAACCAACAATTATAATAATAAGAAACCTTTATCGGTGTGTTTAATTAATAAACACATCGGTGCTTATGTATCGCACTTCTGCCCTGGTGCGTTCTGAATATCATGCACCGATAGGGTTTGTTTTTTAATTCACTGGTGATGGTATCATAGATTTGTCCGGTGTCTTATTCTTATTAAGGCACCGATGCGTTATTACTTAGAAGAGCATCGGTGCCCCAATATTTTTTAGACAACCCCGATGCTTTCTTGTAATGTTAAGCATCGACGTTTTAAGTTATAGAACACATTGATGGTCGGTATCATAGATTCCACCGGTGAGTTGTTTTTATTAAAGCACCAATGCGTTATTTTGTATAAACGCACCAGTGCCCCAATATTTTAGGATTGGCCCAATGCTTTTGGTGCAATGTAGGCACCGGTGCTTTATGTTTGAGAATGCACTGGTGTGTATAGACCCTTAATCGCACCGACTAGAAAAGCATTCGCTACAACCTCCACTCACCCATTTTTTTGAGTTATAATGAAGTTTCGTTATAATCTTTGCAAAAACATCCGCTACCAAAAACGAATGTTTTCGCGGAGGTTTTTTTGACAATTTTTGCCAATTTTGTAACGTTAAAAACCTCCGCTAGAGGGTATTTTCCTTGTAGTGTAGGGACATCTAAGTATATTATGTTTGGAGAGTTTGGAGATTATACCCCTTTTGAAGAAGAAAATCAAATACATGCACCAAGATTTACCATATATTGAGTTTGGATGAAATCTAGTAGGCTAGAAATGCTCAATTTCAAACTCATCTGCATTGGCTCAATTTGAATGGTTAGGTAAATGATCGAATGAGAATTTCTAGATCATTATTTCATTATTGTTTGGGTTGCTTCCTCAACTTTCAAACTCTCAAGAAAGAATGCTAGACAAATACTTGAAAATTAATTGCTTGAATTACATTTCTTCCTCCATATAGGAGTCAAAGGTCCTTTATAATCCAAAATTGGGCCATTTTAAAACAATAGAAGAAATGTGAATTGTGTATTGGGTCAATTTGTGGCAATGTCCAGCTTTGGAATTAGCAATATAGTGTTAAATTATTCATTGTCCATTAATCCTCCCCTTTTTCTAACTACCTTTTCGCATTCGATGGAGTTAAGGTACAACCGAACAGGTACCTGTCATAGCTATCGTCCTCGAGCGAGAGAATTTCTGGAGGGAGGGGGGAAAAGTGTTACGTCCAACACACCTAACAGGGTGAGATCAACTAAAGGTGAAAAGGTCAAAAGAAAATTTTGTAGACACATGGAATTATTTCTAGGTGAAGGAGGTTCAAGTTCTTATGATGATGAGAGCATAGGTGACGTCGAGGTTCCTTTGAGGTACAAACATCTAGTGAGATGATGGGTACTCAATGAACTTCTTCAATTGGAAACTGACTTATGTGTCATTGAGAGGATGTATCACATAGATTCGTCATCCATACATGGTCTAGGTCTATTCTCCATGGATCGCATAAAGGTGAAATATGGAGGACTTATTGAGTTGATGAAGTATGTCAGACCATGATACAATTATGGATATTGATTTGAGGCTGGTATGATATATGCCAACTATGCGAAGATATGTAGTCGCTACAAATTATATACAGCTAAAACACAATGATCACAATAAAGGAGCGACGATGTATATTGATGGAAGGCCAAAGGTGTCAGGGAATATTGCAGGGCTTATTAATAGTACAAGACCCATGACAACAAGAAAGAAACCCAATTGTATATTTGAGGGGGGTGAAGGAAATCAAATATTTGTATGTGCAGTGAAAACAATAGTTGCAGGGGAAGAGTTGTTGGTCAATTACGATTTGAATCGAATCGATGGAGGCACTACTATTATGGCTAGGGTAAATATGTTTTACCAATATACCAAACCTTCAATTATTGTTTTCCTTTTTATATATTTAACATACATTTTAATAGCTCATGCTTCTTAGATTATTTTCTAACATTCTAAAATGTCATGTATTTTATAATGTGATAGGGTGATCGTGGGAAGGCACCAACTAGCTCGCAGCAGGTATAACTGTGATTTTCATATCAATTATTGTTGACGATAATTGAATTAACATGTTTATTTTTTTATGTAGATGAGCACACCGTCGAAGAACGATGATGTGTGGGATGAAATATATGATTCCATCAACCCAATTGAAATAATCTAAAAGGCCTTGAGAAAGGGAAATATGGAACTAATTGAATTGGATAGGTGTAAGCCACCTACAAAGGAGGGCAAAGAAAGGATGGAATTTTTAATGCAGGATATAAAACAATTTGTTGTAAGAACAATTTTTAAAAAAGACTATTTCTGACATATATTGATTTATGAAATTTTATCTGATATTGTTATATAAGAAATACTCAAATGTTTTCTTTCTATAGGCATTTTTGGATCCGACGGGACAACCTGGTCATGAGGACGCTACTGGTAGCAGTGATGCGCAAACCCCACAATGTCCTAGCATGAGCCACATACCTGTGAGGCTATTTTCCTCTCTGTGTGTGGCTCAGAGGACTGAAAATCCTAGGGCCCATGTGACGCCCCCATCGCACATGCTAGACCATGCACATGATGGTCTATAGGGAAAATCTCATGAAGGTATTGGTTCTGTGCTGCTAGAGCATTGTTATCCTAGAGAACGTGTTCAAAGCTTGAGAACAATCTCCATCATCTTTTTGGTGGATGATAACTTGGTTCCCTTGAAGATACAACAAATCCTAGGTATTTTTTAATATTCTAAATAGTTCCTACCATTTGATTGAAACCTACATCTTTCATATTATTTTAATCTAATTATCATATCGTTTTGCAGGAAACAATGTTTTTTTACAGGACCTTTCACAACTAGGCTTTACAGATTTTTGGGCCCACCATTCGCACACGTTGGACTTCCCAGAATAAATATTTGAAAAACAATCTTATAAACCATATGGTCGGCTTGTTTGGTGACAAGTACAACAAGTCTGAAATCACCTCAAGGGTCGGTACATATTTGAAATATGACAGAGATCAATATAGGGTTCAATTGAAAAAGAACCCTAAGTATGGCCATCCATTAGCCATTCCTAAGAGGGAATGGAAGATTACACAGGACAATGCAAAGGAGAGTGCATTGAGACACAAAGCGAAGACACCACCTAGCCCTGGAAGGCAATATATGATATTTTGAATTGAATATGTTGAATTTTCTTTAGTTCTACAGAAAAAATTATGATATCTTATAACATACTTGAAAATTTTCATAGGCTCTCAGACACATTAAAAGAAACCAAGGAAAGACTAGAAAAACATGGGAAACACAACCTTGGCCAAGGTGGTTACCTGAGATTAAAATCTCGAATTGCAAGTACCAAATATTTTATCCATATTATACATATCATCATGCAAATTTTATTTAATTGTAGCCAATAAGAAAAAATCTCGATCTTACGCCATGTGATGCAGGGGGATATGTTCAACACGGACGCCACCGAAGAAGACTTGAGGCTTGACTTCAAGTTCAGATTTCAAGCAGTGGTGGAAAATCGACAAAGGATGGGGAAGATACAATCTAACCCTTCAAACGAGATGGTAAATAAAATGACGAGATTGTAGTTGTTGATTACTTGTCAAATATATTGACGATTGATTTAACCCATCAATTAATGTGTCTATTTTTTTTAAGCAGAAAAGCAACACCGGTTCATTCAAGGGTGGTGGACAACAACCCCATAATTCTAGTGGTGTGCAGACCCATCATGGTATGTGTGTATTTAAAATAGAATGTATAATATGACAATTATAAATATTTACTTACAGATGGTGTACTTATAACTTTTCTTGTTTCAATGGTAGAGCATGTAGATGAGGGTGCTCGGAGAGGAGAGGAACCGACGACAATCCAACCAATGGTGTCGACTACTCCTCCAGGTAAAAAACATAGTAATGATATTTATACTAATGAAACATTGCTATGAATACTAACTAACCATGTCCTTTTAACTCTTTTTGTTATTGTAGTGGATGCCCCTGTAGTGCATCAACGTCCATGTCCTGCTACTAGAAGTAGTACAATGCTTGAGATGACTCATTGCCTTCCAGCAGCAGAAGAGGGCCCAATAACTAAAGGCCAGGATCAAGATGAATGTGATGATTATTTACTCGTGAATTTTATAAAAAAGAAGTGATTGCACATATTTTCAGGACAAATTTTATTAATATAAATTATTGACTATACATTTTTTTGTTTTTCTAGTTATGAGTTAACCTTATATGTTTTGTATGCATGTACCTTTTTTCTTTAATTTACCTTTAATTCTTGTTTTTCTACTTGTTATGCATGATTGGGTATGGATAATTGAGAGTGATGCGAGGGGGGGAGAAAACAAGCTTCCACCTTCATGTGGTTGGCCCTGTTTAGTAGAGAATAAATTATTCTCTAAACCAAGAGGAGCTCATTCATGAGGTATTCCCCTTTAGTGTTTCTAGAGTGTCATACATGTTTAATTATTATTCAGTCATATAACGTTTTATTATCTTTAACAAATGCAAGCTCATAGATGTTTAGTTATTATTCATTCATTTAACATCATTTTATTGTCTTTGACAAATGCATGTTTGAAGGGCGGTCACCTCCATGATCCACAACACATTTTCGACAAGGTATAAATCATTTGTTTCTCTTGCGTCATGAAATTTTCTTTCATTGCCTTGTATATTTAAATTCAAAATCCAAGGACAGATAATGGTGGAAACAACTATTATTCATTTAATAATATTGTTTTTAGAGATTATTGACTGTAAGTTGATGTGGCATATTATGTTCTCCCTTAACAAAAAAAATTTCCAACTTTTAGTGTTCAGAAACACCTATTCAAAGGAGTTGGCGATGTAGAATGTTGGTTGGAGTTGGCGATTGATTCAATGAACATTGACAACAATATTGATAAATTGGATGGCACGAAAAACATTAGTTATCCCTGCATACTTACCCTTCAAAATCCCAACTGCATACTTATCATTCATAGAAACATTATTAGAATGAGATACTCAACAAATTTTTGGAGGGACGTTTGAAAATTTATGTGGAATATTGTATTAGTTTTTTTTTCCAAATAAAAAACTCATGTTTTTCCAAATTACACTAAAAGTGCTACATCAAAAGATTGGAGCTTCAACACTGCATATCACTTCAATGGGCCCATTTTAATCTTTTGTGAGAATTGATACATAACCCTATACAAAACAAATATGCCAACCCATCAAGGACTTGCCACAAAGGTATGTGAACATTCATAAAGGTCCAAAATTTATCCAAAAACTAAACCTCTTGCACCCCACCTAATAGTAAAATATGAAAACAAAATATAAATAAGCCAAAGGGTCTACACTAAAACCTTTAAAGGAGACAAGATAGGAAAATCGTTGCTTAGTGAACCGCATTTTTTACTTGATGCCACCCAATTGTAGTTGAAAAATGCAACTCGTCCACTCAAAACAACACAATAACAACATCATCTTTGTTGTTAAGGCCCCAAGTTATAGAATTATTTATAACCTCCATTTTCTTTGATGAAACACCTTCATTTAAATGGACCTTGCAATACACAACAAGAACATCAAAAACTTGATCTAAATCCATGATGGAGGCACTGCATTGGGATAGATCACCCAACGGATCCACTATAGGAGTAAGCATCCTTGAAATTAGAAAGGAAATCTTAGAAGCACACTAGATCAATTCAATCCATCTACCATTAATAAACAAACTTGTAACTCACCCATGAGAAACCATAAGAATAGTGTTAGAAGGAAGTTACCCTCTATTACACCCACTAAAATCCATCCTCAAATATAATGGAACCAATTGAGCTCCAAACATACCTCTTCTTGTATGTGATGGTCATTCTAGGGAAATCACATAAATTGTGATGAACAACATGACAATAGTGGCATTGAAAGGGTATTTTTTCATAATATAGCTCATGATACCACCTCTTCTCTTGACATTCTAGAGTGATATAATCTTGTAATCCACCATCATGATCCAATAAACCCAAAAAATGAGGAATATCCTCTAGCTTGAGGGTTTCAAGACCAACAAAATGTAAGGAACCCAAACAATCATTAATGTCCTTTAGTACCTTTGAGTGCCAAAGGTGAAGAAGAAGCCCAACCAAAGGAATTCAAACCAACTGTCAATTTTGGTCCATAGGAAGAGTTAGAATGATTAGACTAGGGAGAAAGAAGTTACAAATCAGCATCACCCCAATGCCAAGGACCTCCTTATAAAATCACATCCTTATCCTCTAAGTTGTTAAAATAAAAGAAGAAAATACCTTCATTGGGAGGGAAGATTTTGATCTTACTAGAGATAACCTTTCTCCAAGGCTCCTCTATCCAAGGAAACTCTATCACCATGACAACATAAGATAAAATCATATTTACA
>SNQJ01S0113433.1:0-28407 GCA_010110895.2 Picea sitchensis
CATATGGAAACCTATGATGATCCATTCTCCTCCTGAGCTTCTCCGTTCTCCCAATATTGGGAAAATTTCTAAGTGTTCAAAGGTTTCGACCTCTGAATCTTTTTCTGCGAGCCCGAATGCTTGGGTCTCGACTTGTGCTTCTCCTCCTGAGATTTCGTACTTGGAATAAGTATGTCTCCTCCACACTCCTTGCACTATCTCTTTTGATATTTTTTATTTACTTAGTCTCCTAAGGGTATTGACCCTTATACTCCCTTCAAAGGGTTTTGGTGCCCTCCTGGCGACCTCTCGCTCAAAGAACACCTTGTTGAGCATTCCCTACAGAGTGTTCAACAAGTCTGTGAGTATCGTCCTATGCTACTCTTCTCTTTGAACTCGACAGAGTGTTTTCCATGTGTGCACTTGCACTTGATCGATGCCCACCTAAAAGAGCTCTATAGACTTCTCAATGACTTTGTCTTTGTGTGCTTCCTCCACATAGTTTCTCCTCTAAGGTATTAAAAAACCTAGAGGTTTCCTCTGAGGTTCTATCCCTCTGGTGTACCCTCCTAAAACGTTGTTTTCTGACTCCACAAAGTTCATATGCACACTCCTTGCATTGGCTACCGAACCTCCAATGTTCTGTTGTGCACTCCTTGCATAGCCTCAAGAACCCATAGCAATATAACAACCTCAACGAAGACAAATAAATTGATCTTCCTACTACAGATGAAACCTATCATGCATATAGAACATACATTCATGAAACATATAAATGCATAAACAACCATGTGCAGGAAAAAATGTTGTCTTTTCATTTATATGAAAATATGATTACAATATGTGCAGGATGGACTACAACAAAGTCTCAACTCTCTCAAGCTCTCTCTCTAAGAACTATTATACCTCCTATTTCCGAGATTCTGAGATTCTCAGGCTCTTCTCTCAAAATCCTTCTCCTAACTCTCTCTCTTAGAATCCTTTTTTGAATCCCCCTCTTCCAAGAGGGATCCTTGAGCTTATCCTATCTACCTCCTTAGTTCCATCATTGTATCAGTTAAGACACCTTATCCCTACGGCTTCTTAAAATAAATGAAGATCCAGAATTGACTTAGATCTAGACCTTCTTACAGTCAACCATTAAGGAGACCCTATACACTACCTATACAAATGTATGGCTTGGATTTACTCATCCTTATAAAATAAATCAATATAGGATTATATTTCAAATATAAAAAAGGGAGGGTCTATGCCTCTCCCTTTCTCCAATGCATGCCTATATGTTGGCATGTTGATGCATTTGTTGATGTGGAAGGATGCTCTTGCATCATACTCCACTACTACAAAAAATTCATGAGCTCCTTCTCATGAGCTCTCCAGCTCTATTGACATCCTCCTGGATCCCAAAATTCTCCTTGGAGCTTTCGTCCTACTCCTCTTCTTTGTTGTTGTTGCTACTGCTCCTTCCCTGGTGCTATGGAAGGCTCTCCTCTATTCATCTTTGTCTTGTTGACTGCTTCCTCTGTTGATCTAACCATCATCTCTCTTATATCCTCTATCACCCTGTCCAATTGCTCCAATGACTGGTTCTCCTTATGCAATCTTCTCTACTGCACTTTATCCTTGTCAATGGGTAGATCATCTTGATCCCCCTTATTGTTTTCTTCTTCTGTGGCTTTGATTTTCCACTTCCCTACAGACTCAAGTTATGCAGTCTCACCATTGTGCTTCTTCTCAACATCCTCCTCTGACAGATTAGCTGATGTCATCTCCTCTTGTGTTGGTTCAACTTTATCTTCCTCCAGCTCCTTCCTAGAATGGTATGCTCCTCCATCTGTCTCCAACCTGATATGTTGGATGTGATGGATTTAAACTATTACCCTTTTCTCTAGGGATTCCAATTCTTCATACAGCTCAACAAAACCCATGTTGTCTTCTTCTCCTTCTATTGCAGGCTTCAGTGCTACATTCATCTCTTGTTCAACTCCCTGGCTAAAAATTTAGAGCAATTTTGTTGAATGCTCTTATCCTTTTGCTGGGGAAAACATCAGTGTCTGCTCCTTCTTCTCCTCCTCTTTGAAAATATCTATTGGTTGTCCTTCTATTGTTGCATCTAAAAAATTTATGCTAGCCTATGCTTGGCTGCTTGGTAGGAATGTTTTGATTCCCCCAATGATCAAAATGCACCTCTGATCTTCCTCTTCGATGGTGGAAGTATTTAACTTGTCATCATTTTCATTCACATGGTGAAAAAATCCACATGAATCTTCTTCTACCAGTGCTCCTTATTGATTTGAGCTCACTTATGAGATCTTAAGACTTTTAGATAGTCTCATTATAATTCCCTTTCCCCCTCGAAATCTAGTATTTCTCTCCTGCTCTCCTGGAAGTTAATGCGATCACTTGATCTCATCTGATGGCCAACCTGGAAATATGAAATTTCAAAACTACCCCCCTAGTAGTATATGATATCTTCAACTGATCTCTCTCCATTTCCCACCTTGTAGTTTATGAGATCCTCTGATGATCTCTCTTCCTCATCACTGAGGCTTCTTCCATTTTCTGTATCATAAATGTGAACCACTTTCTCTGTGTCTATGAGGCTTTCAACATGCCTCAACCACCTCCTCAAATCTTGTTGCTGCCTTCTAGCCAACAACTTTTGAACATGCCATTTTTCCTTCCTATTCAGAGGCCATTCGTACCTCCATTATACCTTTGCCTCCTGCTGCATCTTCAATGTCAGCTGCTCCATTCTTTCTCTTATATAAATGAGATAAAAATCCATATCTGGCTTGATTTTCTGCTTATATCCATCTTCCTAACCATGTTCATGGCCTTAAGTAGCCATTTTCACCCTCTTCTTTCCCTCCTAGAAAGTCTGTGGATTACCCTACATCCGAGAGCATATCCAACTTCTCCTACAACTCACCTGGTTGTATGTTGACTGTTGCGGACTTGCAACAATACTTCACATAGAGAATCAATACTCTGTCTCTTCCTTCACCTGTTGTCTACAGGAAAAATTTAACCCTCTGATACTACTTGATGTAGTGATACTATCTCCTTCATCTCCTTCGCCTGAAATCTATAGATGAAATAAATCTTTGATACCATATGATGCAGCCCCACTCCCCTCCTGGTGGTTCTGTGACCTCCCGGTCTAGGATATTTCAATATGCTGAGTTAGATCGACTCTTAGAGCTCCTTCTTGAAGCCCAATCCACTTATACAACCCCCCTTTCTCCTAAGGTGCAGGTTTTGTGGAACCCGCAGGAACTTTCTCTAGTGCTCTTGGCACTTTCAATTCGTGGGCGCTAGCTCCTTCTGCTAGGCCCCTCCCTACATGTGACCTAGAGAGATGACCTCACATAAGAACATGATTTCTATGTGACCAAAATTGGTTTGAGACCACACTGCTTTTCTCCCCGCAATTCACTATCAACTTCCATGTGTCCCTTTGGAAATACCATGGTTTCGATTGCGGGCCGCTCTAATAATTTTAAATGTTTGAGCACTTTCTGGCCCTGTAATCAAGCATGATTGTTGATATTTGATCTCAGGCGATGCCTCTTGATTAATGAATACAATATGTCTATTCTTTCCTTCCTTCTCTTCAGATCACATGTTCTCAGATCCTTATGATCTATTGACACATGTCTGTTTCAAATCAACGGTCGTGATTTTCTTCAAAATTTAGGTTTCGGAGTTTTCAACTCTCAAACCTTACTTTCTCTACAATGGAAGATCTCCTGCCACATTTCCTCCTTAATTCGATGACCCTAGCCGACTTTTGGACTTTGGACTTCGGAAATATCAACTCTCAAATTTCACTTTCTCCCAGAATTATTTTATCTGAAGCTCACGATCTATTGACGCGGGTCTCCTATAGATCGATGACTACAATTCAATTCGGGTCTTTACACAGATTCCTGCCACATGTCCTTCAGAATCAGACAATTATGATTTTCTTCAGATCTTCAGGTTTCAAAAGTCTCAACTCCTACACACTCATTCCTCCTGGAGTGCTTTCACCCAAAGACTTAGATCTATTGACACGTACCCCCCTGACAATCAATAACCAGGATCTACTTCAGGACTTTGACAATTCAGCTCTCTTCTTGACCATGAACTTATGAAATGATCTCACTTTGGAGTTGTGGATCTTGCACCACATGTCCCTCTGGATGATGGAAGGTCCCTGTCTAGTTTGGGACTTCGGAACTTTAGTAAGTCTGCTGTCATGTGAAAACAAAGGATTAAGGCCCGTGCACTTTACCTTGATTGGACGAATTTCTATCCTTTGCTATCAGATCCAACAACTGGGATTTGTTCTTCTCCTCTGCACCCTTTTTATTATGTCTGGACGTAGATCAGTCGGTCCAACTCTCTTCCTGTAACTGATCTGATGGCTATTGTCGCTCCTCGTCCTGAGCTTCTCCGTTCTCCCAAGATTGGGAAAATTCGTAAGTGTTCAAAGGTTTCAGCCTCTGAACCTTCTGTTGCAAGCCCAAATTCTTGGGTCTGACTTGTGCATATCCTCCTGATCTTTGGGACTTGGAATAAGTCCATATCCTGTGCACTCCTTGCGCTATCTCTTCTGAGATTTTTTTTTTACTCAGTCTCCTAAGGGTCTTAGTCCTTCTACTCCCTTCAAAGGGTTCTGGTGCCCTCCTAGAAACCTCTCGCTCAAGCACACCTTGCTGAGTGTTCCCTATAGAGTGTTCAACAACTCTGTGAGTATCATCCTCTGATACTCTTCTCTTTGAACTCGACAAAGTATTTTCCCTGTGCACACTTGCACCTGCTCGATGCCCACCTGGCATAACTCTATAGAGTTCTAAGTGACTCTATCTCTCTGTGCTTCCTCCACACAGTTTCTCCTCTAAGGTATTTGACAACCTAGAGGTTTCCTATGGGTTTTTATCCCTCTGGTGTGCCCTCCTGGCATGTTCTTTTCTGACTCCACATAGTTCATATGTGCACTCCTTGCATTGGCTACATAACCTCCAATGTTTTGTTCTTCACTCCTTGCACAACCTAAAGAACCTAGAGCAAATTAACAACCTCAACGAAGACAAATAAATCTATCTTCCTACTGCAGATGAAACCTATCATGCATCTACAAAATACATTCATGAAACATATAAACGTATAAACAACCATGTGCAGGAAAAACTATTGTCTTTTCATTTATATGAAAATCTAATTACAATATGTGCAGGATGGACTACAATAGAGTCTTAGCTCTGTCAATATCTCTTTAAGAACTATTATAACTCCTATTTATGAGCTTCCGATATTCTCATGCTCTTCTCTCGAAATCCTTCTCCTAACTCTCTCTCTCATAATCCTTTTTTGAATCCCCCTCTTCCAAGAGGGCTCCTCAAGGTTATCCTCTCTACTGCCTTAGTGACATCAATGTCTTAGTTAAGACACCTTATCCCTACGACTTCTTACAATGAATGAAGATCCAAACCTGACTTATATCTAGACCTGCTTACAGTCAACCATTAAGGAGACCCTATCCACTACTTGTACAAAGGTATGGCTTGGATTTACTTAGCCTTACAACATAAATCTGTATAGGATTATATTTCAAATTTAAAAATGGGAGGGTCTGTGCCTCTCCCTTTCTCCAATTTGCACCTATGTGTTGGCTTACTGGCGCATCTGCTCATGTGTAAGGATGCTCCTGCATCACTTGATCCCCAAATTAAAATAAATCTATCATTAAAAAAAACAGAAGAGGAATTACTTATAGATTAGTCCCAAATCAAAGTCATAAAGCTATGAATTACACTATAGATAAGAGAAATGGCCACATTAATTGAATAAAATATCTAAGTGATCTATTTCATCATAAGAGAAATGGCCACATTAATTGAATAAAATCTCTAATTGATCTTTTTCATCATGGTGGTGTAAGAAACCTAAAGCACCCAAATCAATGTCGTAAAGCTATGAATTACCCTACAGATAAGAGAAATGGTTACATTAATTGAATAAAATCTCTAATTGATCTCTTTCATCATAGTGGTGTAAGAAACCTAAACCACCGAAGCATGCAAATGAGCTAGTGTTAACTAGCCCATTACCTTCAGGTCCCTTTGGAATTGGTATACAGGCTAGAATATTGATTTTTTTGGTTACAAGTTATGGTATGGGACAAATGGTGCGCACATATACTAGTATACATGACTCCATTTCCCTATCTAGTTTATTTTATTAGTCTTGAGGACTATAGTGATCAATTTGTCATGTACCATCGATTAGTTCATCAATTAGTTCAGTTTTGACTAAAAAATACTTTTTGATTATCCATGTTATACATACGACGAATAAAATTGTCATTTTTTTACAATATTTAAATTACATTTAAAAACAATTTGTCTAGTTAAGCTTTGACCAAAATTAATTTTAGATTCTCCATGTTATACATAGGAAAAATAAAATAGTTATTTTTTTTACAATATTTAAATTACATTTAAAAACAATCCTATTATCTAATAGGTTCGGAGTCTTATTGCCGAACATATACCCTAAGTTTTATAACCTAAAAATTTGATTCTTATAGAAGAGCTTCTAACTTACGTGTTTTATAAGCTAAGTTTTAACTATAAAGATCTATTTCTTTAAATATAGAACATGTTCTTTAAATATAGTACAATTATTTTTATGAAAAATGATGTCAGACAAATGATGTCAGTGTAAGTTAATTAAATCTTTTGCTTTATGAATGCACCACCTTTGCTTATCAATGCATCCATAAAATTTCAATGCACATGCATAGCTACAGAGAAAAAGAGCTATACAACCACAACTACACTTCTCCTACCATGTCTCAATGAATTTTTTTTTTTTTTCTCCTCGTCAGAAATTGTTTTTGTTTTGAAGAAGAATTCAATATTTTTTTGTTAAAGAAAGAATCCAAATAAATATTATACTATTTAGACCATTGAAAGAAATATTGAAAGAAATATCCGTTACAAGAAAGTACATACTAATTTACATTTAGATACATTGCATTACATATTGGACTCCATTACAGAGTGGTAAGGTTTATGTTATACTATTTAGAGGCATTGAAGAAATATTAGTTAGAGATGAAAGAAATTGGTTAAAATAGTACAGAACAATTTAGATTTCGATTCATTTTAAGAAAACAAATTTAAATTATGTGTTAGTTTCCTTTCATCCTTGGCAAAGATAAATTTTACCATAGGTTGTGATATGCCTAAACGGTTTATGCTCTTGTCTATGCCTTTGTTTCTGGTGCTAGTGGATCTATTGACCTGATAGGAGAATGTTATTTGGATTAGGATGAGAACATCCAACTCCTTCTGTTCATGTGCATGCATTGAGAACCCGTGACTGCTATTCTTATTATTATTATCGACCATGGTATTCTCAAGTGATTTTGGTTTATCATTCCTTATAATATTGGTTTATCGTTCCTTATAATATCACAATCCTAGCTTATTGTAAAACTGGTAATAATGAATTAATTGAGCAACCTCAACTTCAATGTTTACATTTTGTAATTCATTCATGTTAACCAAACAACCTCAATTTTTTTCTACCGGATCGGATTGTGATGGTTCACTTATTTCTCTTTCACTTCCTTCATGTGAGGAGCAATTGTTTGCATACGACGAACTAGTCCTGGCCAAAGAAGGTTGACTTCCTAAGAGCCTATCTTTGCGAAACTTCAACTAGATCTGGTGGTGTTGCTACCTTAGCCACCGCCGTGATGCTGGAAAAATTAATAACTTGAAATGATTAAAATTAAAAAAATGAGATATTATATATGATAGTTATCATTGATTGGGAAGTAAAAAATATCTTACCTACCCTCATATGCCTTATTCTTACTTTCATATTATTTGGTAGAGGCATCGATTCATTCCTCCTTTCCATCATCAGGTTGTTAATATGCATGGAGTTTTTGGTCCAAGTATTCCAAATAATTTGCAAGCACAAGCATAGACATCATGTTCTCTTCCGCCCTTGCTGAGTAAAAATACGGGTGACGACATGACCATTAGAACGTTCTTTTTGTAACAAAACCTAGACTCCCACCCTCCTTAAAATCATCCTCAGGAAACGAACCTAGAGACTTCAAATTCTTATTCCTTCGTATAATTCTTGGCATGCACGAAGCATGTTGCTCCTGTCTCTCACTGGCATCTTTTGTTGACATGCAGGATCCCAAGCCAGTGAAACCATTTTCCTCAATCAATCAAACTCACGTCCCACCATCAAAATCCACTCCCCACCATCAAAACTCAAATCACAACATCACAATCTATTATTGTTTAGACTTCAAATTTCAACCAACAAAACCCAGATTCCCACCGTCAAAATCATCCTCAGAAAATGAACACGAAGACTTCAAATTGTTCTGCCTCCATAGAATTCATGGCATGGATGAAGCATCTTGCTCCTAACACTCACTGACAACTTTAGTGGAACGAATTTCCTCAATCAATCATACCCACTTCCCACCATTAAAACCCAAATCAAACCCACTTCCCACCATCAAAAACCAAATCACAACATCACAATATGTTATCATTTAGACTTCAAATTTCAACCATTCAGTTCCAAACAAGAAAATGCAAGCTCTACGTAATGAAGAAATATATAATATTTGTACGGTGTAGATGCATGGTAAATATAGAAAGACATAGTGTTGGTTAGTGTTCTTCGAGCTTGAGCATTTGGGGAACACCATACATTAGTATCAGGCATTCATTTTCATCCATCTTTGCTTGGGCGGAGAGGAAAAGTAGGGTTGAGAGACACATCCAACTTTTCTTGGTCTGGGGAGGAAAAGTAGGGAAGAAACCCACTTTCCCATTGATGTGGCATGCAAGGCAACATTTCAACAAATGTATCCATGGCTGCATGGTATACTACAATTGTCGTACATGATATAAACTTAATAGTTTTCAATTGGTTGTGCGAGTTACATGGGAGGTGGCCACCAACACTGCAATATTGTGGTAGATATGGAATGGCACGTAATAACTATGATAGGATGGCTTAAGGACTAATTAATAAATTAGTGCCAGTAATAGTTTAAGGACTAATTAATAAATTCATCAAATCGAGAATCATACTTGTTGTTCTGTCTTTAAATTATATAAGGTTTTTAGCTATTCTTTCTGGCTATGTTATCCATATATTTCATTTTTTTTGATACGATATTAGCTCACAAAATGGTGATAAAGAAATGATATTTTTTTCATAGCATTTAAACTACCATGATCATTGTAATATCTGCAATCTGAAGGAGCTATAGAAAGGATTAAAGCAATGCATGGCTTCAGGGCTTCTATGGTCAGTTGTCATCTCTTGAATTTCGCTCATTTTTTGGTATTATATTAGATGAATTGTATGTTTCAAAAATGAAAAATTGCAGTAATAAAAGAAAAAAAAAAAAAAAAAATTATTTTTCTTTTCTTTTTGTGCTATGCTCAAAACTTATATATTGTAGGGATCCAAACCACAGATTTTAAAGAAAGGAAGGAGGATAACATGTAGGGAAGATATGTGAACATACAAGGAAGATATAAAAGTATTTGTGCAAAATGGTGGGATATATATAACTAATAGTCTCTGGATTTCAAAGCAGAGGAGGATTCAATTCACGAGGCGAAACACTGGGCACAAAAATACAATGAATTAGCCAAGCTGCAATTCCATTTAATGGAACACCTTCATTCCCCCTCCTACAACTTAATGATTCAAACGAAGAACAAAAGGATGTGGATGTTCATCCTCGTTATAGAAGTTATTTAAATTTGGTGTACCATAGTCATATAGAAGTTAGTAGAGGTTTGACCTTCCTAGTCATAGGCATATAATTTATCTGTAATAAACCCAACATTTATCATACCGAAACCTTCTTGGATAATCATGTTAGACATTTTTCATACTGAAACCCTCTTGGATAATCATGTTGGATGGCTCCAAAACCTTTTTCTATATCCATGTTTGAGGATACAGATTTTGGCACATGGTTACTCATTATTTTAATGATTTTTTGGTTGGTGACGATGATATATTGATTTAGATGAATGGACAATTTAGACCTCCATCTTGCTTCCAAAATTTCTATGAAGTAGGTGAAACATGGTAGCTATTCATAATTTCTATGAAGTAGGTAAAGCATGGTAACCATTCATATTGGCATGTAAGAGCTTCTCTATTGTTTTTATTTATTAATTTTATGTGTTGAATTCTCTATTGTTTGTTTGTTAATTTTTGTATTAATGCGAATTGATGTTTTTGTTTTCCCATTACTAGTTTAATTGTTGTTTTTGTTTTGGAAAATTAATTAAAAGTGTATATTTGGGTTTATATCATCTTAGTAGACTCAAGATACATTAAACTTGCAAATTGAGAGTCTTTTTTGTCCACTTTAGATTTTTTCTCACAAATTTGTTAATTTCAAAGCTTGTTTCAGAGCAAACTGGGGGATATATTATTATATTAATATGTTATTTTATTTTTTATATTTATTTCTTAGAGTTTGATTTTAAGAACATTTTTATATTTATTTATTTATTTCTTGGTATTCACTTACTATTCATTTTTATATTCAAGGGAAGGCTAGATAGAAGACAGTTCACAGTTCTTTTGCCCTTTTGTCCCTATAAAGTCTCACTTAGTTTTGTCCTGATTCCTTTGGGAAATGTTCAATCTTCAATAATGATTAATTATTTACTTTTAGGTTTATTTGAGTAATTGTCTACAAGAAACGTGGTATTCATTTTGTATCATGTGTCAGCAGTGCTAAGTCATTAAGTGGAGTTGATAGAATATATCGGCTCTACTCTAGCCTTGGGTACAACAGATTTTGATCTATGTATGACAATAGATTGAACCATCATCAACCTGTACCTCAACCTATAATCAGCAAGTTACCATAAACAAAGTGCATCAACCATGCACCAACCTATACAAACAGCATGCTCGTGAACAAGTTCATCAACCATGCACCAAACACACAATACAAATAACATGTCACAACAACTGTCCAAACAACCTATCACAAAAACATGTCTCATCACTCTTATAAATAGATGGAATCTACTCATCAAGATCAATCACTAAGAAGAATTTCAAATATGTGCATCAACCAAACATACTTGTAACAACTCATAATTCCCACCAAGATCAATATGTGCTTCCTATAATATACAAATACAAGTATGTGACATCGTCAAGAAGCCATCGTCAACAATACTACTAAAGTGCCTCCAACCATGTACCAAGTATGTACCAATCATGTATCAACTACTCATCAACTATCACTCATCCATATCTACCACCATCATCAGTGCCACCTCATGTATGTTCCAGCTCATCAACTACTTGTCTCAACCATGTACCCAACATGTACCTCAACCAAATCCCTCATCAATTTCATCATCCGAGATATGATTTGCAACTCTATAATGAGACGTACATGATCACATACGCAAAACCTTCCTTAACTTTAGAACAAGAGAGACCCCAGCATTTTCATCAAACTTTTCTTAGGTCTCACATGACTAGTTTTGGATTAGTCCAACAACCTAACTTGAAATAATCAAAAAAATTGTACCTGTAATGAATAAAATCTGAAAATAATAGTAAAATGTTCTTAGGTGTGTTTTATGAAATTTCTCCGGTGTCACTACTTGGAACTTCTCGAAAAAGGAATTATAGAAAATGACAGCACCTTATTGAATTAGGGCTTATTCACAGAGGTGACATTAGCATAGCATACCGCACAATATATTTGTTGTATGGATATGGAAATGTTACAAAAAAATAATACAAACTGTAACCTAACCAAAACATTTGGTCTTACTATATTTGGATATTTTATGAATAATATATGATGATGTTTACCAGAAACACATATTTTAGACTAGTTCTAAGACAACCACAAACCCTATTTTCCAGTGTAATTCAAAACTACAATGATCCACAAGCTAAAAATTGTACCACAACTACTTGGATATGTTTCTCAATGGCCTATCAATTTGACATTCTGACACCATTCTAGAAACACATTTATTGTGAAAATGGTGAGATATTTAATAAAATAACATACAAGCATCCATCAAAATAATTTATCTCCTTGAATTTTGGTCTTCTTTAATTAACCTTCTCTGAAATTAGGCTTAGATATATTTTGGTTATCAGTCACCTATATATATTCAATGTCAGGGTGTGATATAAATGGAGAGCCTTTCCTCTTATTTTATACTTTCATGTAGCTTCCTCAAGGGGTTACCTTTTAACCATCTTAGCCCTTTCCTTATTTTGGGTTAACCGACTTCCTGACCACTTGTCCAACTAGTGGGTTATCCATTAAATTTATTATTTAAATAATTTGTTTTGTATCCACTTTGAATTATATTTACACCCATCCTTACTTCACTTTACCTCAGATTGTTACCTTCTAACCATTTTTAAAGCTACTTTTCTTATTTTAGAATTTCAACCAGCTACAACCACTTGTCAAGTTATGAATTTCTCCATTAACTTTATTATTTAAAATGAATTTATTTTGTATTCATTTTGAATTTAGTACATCATCACTTCACTTTATTATTTACCTTCTAAAAATATCTTAAAACCGCGTTGACTACTTTGACCTTTTGGGGCTTCTAGATGACTCATGAGGGTTCTCCAACTCACATGGCCATAACTCTAGCCGTTGAGGTTATGTGACATTCCATGTACCGCTAGAAATGGCATGGAATTACACTATCCATATAGAATATTATTACCTTCAAATATATCAAAACTCATGTCATTTATTCATCAAACAAGCTTGTGTCCATTACCCAAACCGGGGTTCGTGCTTCCTGTGGCCATAACTCTCTAACCGTGAGGGGTTGTGTGACGTTCCACATACCACCGAGGGAAATGGCATGAAATGTAATACCCGTATAGAATAGTCTTACCTTAAAATATAGTAAAAATCATACCATTATACATCAAACAAACTTGGTTCCATTACCCAAACCTTTGTGCTGAGAGACTTTCTTCAAGGGTTGACAAAAATATACAATATCACTCTCCAAAGGTTGAAATCAATCTACAATATCACTCTCAAATGGTTGAAATCAATACATAAGGGTTGAAATCAATCTACAATATCTCTCTCAAATGGTTGACATCAATAAATGGGGTTGAAATCAATCTAGAATATCACTCTCAAATGGTTGACATCAATGACAACCAACAATCCATACTAACTATCCATCAACTTAAGCCAGTTGTATGAAAATATCCCCCTTTGGAAGTGATGGAAACACCAACATTGATGGCAACGCTTATTCATGATAACATTCATTAGCATGCCATCATCCTTGGTTCTATCTCTCTCCATTTGGCTTCAATGGAAAGGGTATCTCCCTTTGGGGTTGCTCCCCATTTGAACTCTCCTTGGGATGCTCCCCCTTTCTACATGACTTTGATTTTCTTTTGTGTTTATAATCCTTTGATCACTCTATTTCCCTTCATATGAATGGTATCTCCCCTTTTTGATAAAGCGTGTCACTCGATTCATATCCTCATTCTTCCCACTTGGACAATCTCTCCCCTTGAGCAATGCCTCTATGCTCTCTCCAAGCGTTTTACCTTTGCATGTGATAAATCTTCTTGTCCTATTTATGGTGCTTCCCTGGAGTATTTACATCTAAGACCTTAAAATATAAGGATTCAAGCATTCATTTTGGAGTAGAAATTACTCTTAGTCTCTTGTGAAGATACTCAAGGGCTTCTGGTGGAAGCTGACTTTGTAAATATCTATGCCACTTGTTCTTTTGTTCCCACATGTCAGCTCGATGTTCTTCTGCACTAATAGGTTCTAGAGTAGAAGTGATATTTGATTGGAATGTTCTTTTCTTAGAGTACATCATTGGGTTCTTTGAGATACCAATGGCGTTCCAATATTATCCTGTATATTGGAATGGTCTCATCATACTCAACTTGTATATGCAATCGATTTTTGTTTTAATCCATAGAACACATGTTCCAACATTGCTTATGTTACAATATACTCTACTTGACTGTAGGCTAAGGATATTGATGATTGTTTCTTACTTATCAATGATACTAAAAAAACTCACCCAAGTATAATGATGCTCCATTGGTGCCATTAGGTCATCAATGCAACCTTCCGAATCTGGATCTGTGTAGGAAATAAGTGATAGATCCTTTCACTTGGATACCATAATACAAACTCTTATGTTCCTTTAAGATTTATGAAAATCCCTCTTCACTTATAATACATGTGATTCCTTGGCACTCAACAAGAAATCATACCCACTTGTCCAATGCACGCATATACATCTAGTCACGGATGTTGTCACATATAGTAATGTACCAATCATTGACTGTATTGCCTCGTTCGTAGACTTTGAATCATCATCTTTGTTGAACTTGCCACTAGTTTTCATGGGGTGGAACTATTTTGCAATCTTCCATTTGAACCTCTTTAACCACTTCTCTAATATACTTAGTTTGAAATAAAAATTCATTGGTTTCTTTGACAATATCTAAAGTCCCCAAAAAAAGGATGGTTCTCCAGGTATTGAAATTTCAAATTCATTTTGCGTATCATTTGCAAATTTCTGGCTTAACCTATCATTAATACTTCCAAAACAATATCATGAACCTAAATTTCAATTAATAAAATACTATGAGTTACCTTGATGTAGTAGGGTTTTACGTGCTTCCTTTCCATAGTTCATGGGGTGTATTTTCACTGTTGGTTCTTACGAGGCATTTACTATGTTTTGAATGTGAACTAGTAATGTGCACTACGTATTATTGTCCAAAAGGTAATAAATCGATTTGGAATCCATTAGCGTTGTTAGAGCCATTTTCATTGTGATTATCAATCCATTAGCATTGTTCGATCCATTTCCTGTGTAATTATCATCCATTATGATAATGTTCATTTGTCTCTAAACCAATCTCTGAACCGATATATGAATCCATGCTCTTGTCCACTGTCATATATTTTTACAAACCTGCTAAATGATCTTACTAGTCCACCTTTGTCCATACTTTCCAAGACTCTACTTGCACAACTATCCATAATGTTGACCCATTTATCACTATACTATCATGAAGTCTTGATTAATCTATCAAACTGTACTTCTACTAACTGACTTCTCTAAATATGTCTTCTCAAACTCTGCAAGTTGCTTGAAGGATGGTTCTTTGGTCTGTCACAACTATCGCATAGAATGCCCCTATCTAATATTCATATTACTTGGGAGTCTTTAGGCCGGATGGCTTAGAACAATTCCTGATCTGATGTGTATTCATCATCATTTTCATTCGCAGATTCATCATCATCTTCATTGGCAGATTCATCATCTCTCTGAGCTCTGACTTCTTTCTTTCTGTCTGTGGATTCATCTTTCACTTCAATTCCTGAAAGTACAATCTCTTGAACCTGTTCCTTATTTACTTTTCCTTCCTTTCTTTCAGTTATTTTCCAAACCTTTATGTATCTGACATCTTTCTTTTTCTCTATACAATTTTTCTTCATCTCGTTTTATTACCAATCTTCCGATCTCTGGTACTTGGTCTTTGTTCACCTGTTTTTCCTATTTTCTTATCCATACTTATTTTATATTTGATATCAATGTTCTCTTTCATGGAAGTATCGATCGTGATTCTACAATCATTGGATATGTGTCCATAGTTATAAAATTTGTAACACTCAATGTTATGTGCGGCCACATAGGCACTTCTTGCTTGAACATTTCTTTTATAATCCCTGCAATCTACAACCTTATGTCCAAAATTAGTACAATAAAAAAAATAACCATAAAATAAATTTGCATACCTAGGAGTGAATGATCTTCTTTGTGGTGTAGTCCTTATGAATTTATTCCTTGACTGATCATGATCATGATTGAAGCTTCTTTGTGTCTTGAACACACATGGTCTTCTTGAATGTGTGTCTTCAATAGTTTTCTTAGATTCTAGTTGACCATGATTTCTTCCTTTGATTACTTCTGCATAAATCTTTCTATTGTATTCATTCTTATTTTGTATCAACCTAGAGTGCTTCTCTTCATTCTCTATAACTGATGTGGACGTTTCTTTCTCTTCAACATTCTTGTTGAGCTTGATGACTTTGAATCTTAGTGGGACAACTTCTTCTTCAAGCTTCTCAATCTCTTCTTCTTTCTTCATTATCTGAGACTTCATGACCTCTTTTGTTCTCTTTGCTTCTTCAAGTTGGATTTTCAATGTAATTATTTATTCTTCGATTCTTCTCTCTTCTTGACCAAACTCTTCCTCAAGTTGGTTCAAGTCATCGATTCTTTCCTTGAGATGATTTGTCAATATATTTTCTCTCTTTTCTGCTTATTCCTTTTTTTTTTGTTATGTTGGCTTCTAAACATTGCTTTTGATATTCTAGAGTTTCTTCAATTCTTCTGGCCTCTTCTAGCCGAGTTCTTAAATTCTTGATGACTTGTTGAGATTTTTCGGAACCTTGAACACTTTCCTTTTGTTTCATCAATTATTTCTTGGATGACTTGTTTTCTTCTTTTTCTTTCTTTAGATTTTCAATTGCACTGATCAATTGTTCTTTGTAAAGAACTTATGCTTCTTCATACTCTTCCTCTTATGAATCTGTATGGCATGATGAGCATCTTTCTTCTTGTTCTGTACCTTCATCTTCTTTGGCATTTTCTGATTCTGTGATGGGTCAAGAATATACATTATGTAACTTATCCCAAAGTTCTATGGTTGGTGAAAATTTAATAACCTTTTCTCTAATCAGATTGGGTAATCCTTCCCAAATGAAATCCATTGCTATTTTGTTATTCTTCTTAAATTCCTTCTTGGTTGCAGTCTTTTCCCTTTTTAAACTATCATATCCTATAACAATTGATAGCCAAATATAATGTCCCTATGCCCATAAAAATACTTTCATTCTTATGCTCCACATCTCATACTTTAAACCATTCTGACCATTAAACATTGGTACTCCATTCTCATAATAATCCATGATCTCCTTCCAATGGTTAAACTATTTCCTGAAGGAACCTGCTCTGATACCAATTGTTCGATTAATGAGAGGGGGGTGAATCAGTAATAGAGAAATTCAATCCTTTTTAACCACAATATACAAGTGTTATATCAATGTATCATTATCATCCAATAGTTCTAGAGTAAATAAACAATGAACAAATGAGCAATCATACACATACACAGTACACCAATGTTTTTACATGGAAACCCAAAGTGGGAGAAAACCACAAAATGCTTTTTCTTATATGTCTTTAAGAATTACATTCATTGGAAGCACCAACTTACTTTGTTTTCAATTTTCAACTAGAAGGAGACTCCAACCCCGTAGTTTCTTAGGCTACAACCTGATGGAAGCTACAACTCCCCAATTATCTAGCTACAACCCCCTATGTTCTCTGGCTACAAGCGGAAGGTGGATACAACCACATTTCCTTGCCCCGTCCAACCGCCCTGACGTATAAGTAGAATGATGGAACCACTGTCACACTATCACTGTGAGATATAATGTTGTAAACCTATACGAATTAACCTGCACCAAACAACCTGTACCAATAACCTGAACCATGCATAAACCATGCATCAACCTGTACCTAAAACTATAATCAACTTGTACCATAAACAAGTGCATCAACCATGGACCAACCTATACCATGAACAAGTGCATAAACCATGCACCAAACCTGTACAAATAACATGTCACAACTTCCTATCCAAACAACCTATCACAACAACCTGTCTCATCACTCTTATCAACCAAATCAGATCTACTCACCAATATCAATAACCAAGACAACTCTCAAATATGTGCATCAACCAATAATAACACAACAACTCATAATCATCACCAAGATCAATATGTTATTCTAATAATATACCAATACAAGTATGCTACATCATCCATAAACGATGTGTCAACAATACTACTAACAAGTGCTGCCAACCATGTACCAAGTATGTACCAATCATGTATCAACTACTCATAAACTATGCCGCATCAAGATGTACCAACATCATCAACTATACACCTCATGTATGTGCCAACTCATAAAATACTTGTCTCAACCATGTATCCAACATGTACCTCAACCAAAATCCCTCACAAATTTCATCATCCAAATTTGATTTGTAACTCTGTAATAGACCCGGTGTATATGATCACATACCTTCAAACCTTCCTTAACTTTAACAACAAGATACTAGCATTTTCATCAAACGTTTCTTTAGTCTCACATGATTAGTTTTGGATTAGTCAACAACCCTAACTTGAAATAATAATAACTTTGTACCTATACTGAATAAAGATCTAAAAATAGTACACAATGTTCTTCAGTGTGTTTTATGCAATTCCTCTGGGTATCACTACTTGGAACCTCTTAGAAAAGGATTTATAGAAAAAATGGCAAACCTTGTTGAATTATGGCTTATTCTAGAAAGAGAACTTCTAGAGAATTCCCCGCACATAATATTTGTTATATGGATCTGAAAATTTTACATACATTACTACATAATGTACTAACCAACACATTTTTTCTTACTGGATTTGGATCTGTTATGAAGAAGTTATGACAATTTTACTTTAAATACATGTTTTAGACTAGTTTCAGAACTAGCCACAAACCCTATTTTCCACGGATTGTAACTCCAAAAATACAATGACCCACAAGATGAATATCATACCAAAACTACTTGGATATGTTTTCTCAATGGCCTATCAATTTCACAGTCTAAATCATTCTAGAAAAAACGTTTTTGAGAAAATGGTGAGATGACCTGTAAATAACATAACTTATAAAGCATCATCAAAAGAATTTATCCTCCCTTGAATTTGACCTTCTTTACTTCAACTTCTCTCGAAATTCATCTTACATATCCTTTGGTTACCTCATTCACGTAATAGATATTAAATATGCTCAAGTGTGATATAAAATGAGAGAGTACTTGCCTCTTATTTATACATTCATCTTAGCTTCCTCAAGGGGTTACCTTTTAACCATCTAACCCACTTTCCTTATTTGGGTTAACCAGCTTCTAACGACTTGTCCAATTAGTAATTTATCCATTAAATTTATTATTTAAATAATTTATTTTGTATCCACTTTGACTTATGGTACACTCATCACTTCATACCTCAGGGGTTACCTTCTAACCATCTTAAACTACTTTCCTTATTTGAGGGGCTAACCCACTTCTAACCACTTGTCAACTTAGTAATTTATCCATTAACTTTATTATTTAAATAATTTATTTTGTATTCACTTTGAATTATAGTACACTCATCACTTCACTTTATTATTTACCTTTAAAAATATCTTAAACCTTTAACTACTTTGACCTTTTGGGGCTTCTAGATGACTCATGAGGGTTCTCCAACTTCATGGCCATAACTCTCTCTAACTTTGAGGTGTGAAGTTCCACATCACGATTGGGGGGTGAATGACATGTAATATCCATATAGAGATACTATTACCTGAAAATATATTGAAATGCATATGGTTATCCATCAAACAAATTGGGTCCATTACCCCAAACCACCGTTCTCAACTTCACATGGACATAACTCTCTCTAGCGTGAGGAGTTATGTGATGTTCCACAGCATACCACCGAAAATGACATGATATGTACTACCCATATAGAATATTATTATTACCTTCAAATATATTGAAACTCATACCATTATACATGAAACAAACTTGGTTCCATTACTGGAAACCTTTGTGCTACGAGAATTCCCTGTAATTACTTTCTCAGGGTTGACATCAATCACTAAGGGTTGACATCAATAAAAATATCACTCTCAATGGTTGACATCAATGAAAACCAACAATCCATCATACTAAGCCAACTGTCTGACATAATTCTCTCTAGTTCTCCATCATTATTACCTTTACTAGAGAGTGGAGCTACTGAGCATGGGGGACCCTATAAATACTTAGTGGTTTGGGTTTTAATAGACAGGTTCTTAGGCCTTTGGAGCGTTCTCTCTAGGTGAGATAATTTTTTGGGAATAGGTTCCCCTATGTGTTATTCTAGTGCGTGTTGTAAATATTTGAGAGAGGCCATGCGTTCCCAATTCTATAACACTCTTAGAATCCTTGTGCTACACATTATTTTAGTCACCCGTTGATGTTTCTATAGCATGTGTTTTAGTCAGCCCAGTGATGTTTCTATAGCATGTGTTCAATCTCCCAAAAGAACCTTTCTTCATGAGAAAAGTGAATGGATTCCTCTTCTTCAAAACCTTGTTAATAAAGGACGTTGTAGGCCAAGCATAAGATATAGTGCAACGATGTTTGATCATCGTAGTCTGTCCTGAAACTGTCTTGTGGCGTTTTCGTAGGCTGTCCTATAACCAGAGTGGGACAGTTTTGAAATCCTGAGAAAAGGTCGAAGTTAATGAAGGTTCTAGAAGGGAATATTCTAGAATTTGAGGTGGCATCTTAATGGTTGGGATCCTACTCGCTTCTCTGATTTATTAGGATCATCCTAATCTCTTTAACCATCTCTCTTTCTCCTATATAAGAGTGGGTTTCTCATGGAAAAGGTTAAGCAAACAAGTAAGCAAGGAATTAATGAAGGAATAGGCTAAGAATTGTATGAGGGATTCTATGTCAATTAATGCTTGAGGTATTCATTGGTCCATCACATTATTGTGGATCTTCTTCATGCAAGTTTGGAGGAAGTGTGTGTGTTGGAGCAAAGGGCCACTACAAGGGAACCTTTCAACATCAAGGTTGTTTGGTTGTATCTTACACTTTTACTTAATATAATACAATGGCATGTTTCTTTCCCATAAAATCATTCTCATTTTATTACATGACTCCTTGATCACATGTGTAAGTTTTCATTGAATATACTATTGTTTCTTTCACTTTGGTTGGTTTATGTTTCATTGGAGATCTGATATCACAAGAGA
The DNA here is from genome assembly GCA_010110895.2 of Picea sitchensis. Lineage (NCBI taxonomy): Eukaryota > Viridiplantae > Streptophyta > Pinopsida > Pinales > Pinaceae > Picea > Picea sitchensis. Next base: position 20,967 of record SNQJ01S0113433.1, read on the forward strand.
ACCAGAGTGGAGCAGGGAAGAAAAAGACATAAGGAAGCGATATTGAAAAGTATGTCACTCATATCTTGTTTGATAGTAAATTCAATGATTAAAGCTTATGGAAAGCGTCATGCCCTATCTTGTTTTGTTCTAGATACAGGTGGATCTAGGGAGATCTATTTATGTATGCATTCACCGATTTATCCAATAACACCTTGGTCGACCTATTGTTGAAGCCTTGGAAGGGAAGTGGGACAACAAAAGGACTACTGAGCAGAGAAGGGGTACAACACGAGGTCCTCACTTAGTGAACCTGTGACATAAAAACGTTTCTCGTGGATTATTAAAGAATATCCCTAATTTTACTAGATATTAATAAATACCTCCAAAAATCATTTTGTTGAACCCCCCTTCCAATACATATTTCGAATAAAAGAAACCCATATTTTTTCTAGATACCCCTTTTTGTACCCCCCAATACTGATAAAACCCTTGATACCCCACATCCCCCCCCAATACCTACAATATGTTGACTTTATTTATCACAATTTAAAAACCCCTTTATGAATTAACGTGATAGGTCAACAAGATAAAGCCTCTATGGGGTACACTTCCTAGGGTGTGACTAGATGTGTGGAATGAGAGGATATGAGGTGGAAATGTTGCTAGAGTTGTTTCCATTGGATTTTTCCTGTTTGTTGAGTCTTTTATGAACTTATTGGGATTGTTGAGATAATATTTTCCCTAGTAGAGCCATGTCCCCAACTCGGGGGTGACTCATTTCTAAGAGATTATGATTAGTGTAGTCTATGGTTGGGAGGAACGTACGAGGTCTACATGCAGTTGGTGTTTTACAACAAAAGACAAGTGTTCCTTTATGTGTATTTACATGTTGGTCACTATGTGTAATATGCTTAATTCTATTTGTTGTAATTGTACATAATTATGCATGGATGTGGATGTTATTGTTGGTTCTGCAATTATTGCATATGTAAGGAATGATAGTTAATTAATGGTATCATAGGAAATATTTTTAGGTTTTCTGATAACTGGGAATGTTACATTGTTGTGTGGTGTGGCCCAGGTTGGGGGTGGGGATGTTAAAATAAGGTATCAGAGCCACATGCTCAATATTGAGACTACATGGGCCATTGGTCAGTACACAAAAGATGATTTTGTAGAAATTAAATCTAAGGGGATGTTTGCAACATGGTTTTCAAAATAATCCCATGGAATTGGGGAAATTTTTTATCACCCTAAAGTGCACCATACATGCATACCTGGCATCAAGCCCTCTTACTTCCTATTTTTTCCAAGCCATCACTGAGCAACTCTTCTTAAAAACCCTATTTTTGAATATGTACGTGCCCTGCACCACTACTTCCTGTGTACACATGCTTGTTGCACCACTACAACTCGCATACATATGCTAACTACACCATTACATTCACGTATACCCACAAAAGTTGCAAAAATTAAAAAGTTGCAAGGAATTTGTTGAGATTATGGGCTATTGGGTAGTTTTCCAACTGTCCCACCACCTATATCCCGTCACCCAACCGAATAACCATACTTTTGTCATATAAAAGGAGGTTTTGGGGTCTCATTCCCAAGCCAAGAAAAATAACAGTGTAACTCTGCCTATTTCACATCCCCTCCTTACCCCAAATAATTGCAACCACCTTATGAGATTTGCATCAGAATTTCCCATTCTTTCCTTTTTCGTCCATCATAAGCCTATGCCATTTCCCTAGAAGAAGTGTGAGAGGAGAAAGATATGTGGAAGCTCAGTTGGAGCTTGGTGAAGAGGAGCCCGAACCAGGTTCATGGAGCAGTTGTTGACCTTTGTTGTAAGTAAACATTGTGATCTCAATAAAAGGAATACTTTTTCTGTCCCAAAATATGATGTGTCAAATATTTGTATTCGATTTATGTCTTATACTAACATATAAACCATGATTTCTATATGAGACACATGTTTGTAGTTCTTTGTTTATCTGTTTTTGAATGTAATCTAGCCTTGGGAGGAGGCTTGTAGTCAGTGGAGCTATCGAACGCGAGAGGATCGACATCGGACGTGGAGTAAAAAGGTAAAGTTACCTGATCGTTTCACTTTATCTTTCATATATGAACGTGGAGTATATTCGGAGTAGTTAGAAAGGTAGTATACTTTTGTATGGCTAGATATGCCTACATGTTGAACCCTAGTGTAGTCCATAGGGGTGTTTTTCCGCTATAGAAAAAATGGAGACCATACTGGGAAAGCCTCTAGGGTTTTAGGGGATTTTTGGGGTGTTTGATTGGTTTTATACCTTTTGAGTTTCTTTTTGAGTCTGTTGATTCTTTAAGGGTTTCTGGTCACCTATTGGTGCCATACCAGTTCTCCCTACCCTGTTAGTCTACCTGTTTGTTTTCTTTTTTTGAGAAGTTACAAAGGTGTATGCGTCTTGATGTGGATCAACACGCATACATATGTGCCATGATTTTAGACAACCCACGTACATATGCAGATTGCTGAAGCAACAATAACGTGCCTGTGTCAAGAAAATGTTTTTTTACGAAGAGGAAGTCAACCTCTTCCCTGATTGAAGTTTTACTTCTCAGGGTTTCTTGATTAAGTACAATGTCTTTGTTTTTACAGTCGAAGCTTGGGTTTGATGTGAGTTTTCTTATCTTTGTAAAAATTTCTTGTGTTTACTTTGAAGGGGTATTAGACAAGTCTTCAAGTCTTTTTTATCATCATGTTAAGTGTCTTTAGTGACTCTCTGTGATCCGCAATGGGCCAAAGGTCAGTTTTCAGTCTTGTCTTGTCTTGTTTTTCACTTTTTCCCCTTTCGCTTTCTTTAAAGAAAAAGAAAAATATTTTATTTCAAGTTTCTTGTTTGAATCATAAAAAAAATAGAAAAAGATTTCATTTCTTAGTTTGGTAAAGTAGTTAGGGTTAAGTTATTTAACTTGAAAAGAAAAATAAGAAAGATAATCCTTCTTTTCCAGTGTTTTGGTAATTTTCAATTTTTGCAAGAGTCTTAACAACATCAGTTGCACTACCACACCTTTTGAGTAAATCAAGATTTAAAAATATTGATTAATCTAAATTTAACTAGACTTTTAATGTTTGTAGGGTCAACCAACTAGTTTAGGGTTAAGGCCTTGAATTAGGTTGGACATGAAACTCTTCAAGGCCGTTAAACAAACATTGGAGTTAGAGCTAGGGAGTGTTAAAGTCCGGTAAATGTGAAAGTTATCTGGTACTCCCCTCTAATATAGGGGCTAAACACAAGGTCATGTGAAAAAATTTAGTGGAGATAACCCCTCCAAAACCGGACAAAATGTAGTGGGGAACGCATATTGAGGATCTGTCATGGGATACTATCACTTGCATTTGCCTACGAAGCTTCATGGAACTTGAATCCATTCAAGATCCTTAGTTGTCTTCTAGACCACTTTATTTCGATACCCTTGGTAGGTTTAGGACTTGTTATCCTGCTCATTGCGCTCCACCTGAATGTCGACTGTACCCTCCTGGTGACTGTTTGTGAGTTGGCAACTTAGTTTCCCATTTTCTAAGGACTTACATGGGTGACTGCGGGGGTATACCGTGGTACCTAGGGTAGACATTGGGTCACACTTTGAAAAGTAAACCTGGAGGGTGCTTCCATGTTCGAGTTGCAGTTGCACTAGTAAATTTCTCTAGTGTTGGCTGGCATAACTGTTCTTCCAACTAGTTAGTCGTTTGCTTGATTTTCCTTTAGGAATTTTTAGTGTGTGCTCTGTGCTCCCTAGTTTTCCATAGTGAGTTAAGCAGTCATTTATTTGGGTCTTTGACCTAAGTTGGTAGACCTCCCACTCTTTCAGTCATGAGGAATTTTCGGTCTTCCTCTTAGAAATGTGGATCTGCCTCTTTATAGGTTTTGTTTTCATACCACTGGTTCGCTAAGAGTTAGTGTATGATACTTTTACAAACTTGAAGGATCCCACAAGGGGAGAAACTTTTCATAATATATTCATGGATAAAGTTACTAACGATACCAACCAAGGAACCCCTTCACAAGGGGATTCTTCTGCTTTTCCTTTCTTCAGAAACGTTGGTGTCCCTTTGATGGCCACTTTGTACATTCTTAGGTTGAATGTGAGACTACCAGTTTGATTGGGTACCATTCCAAATGTTTCGAATGATCTTGACGCTTCCCAGTTAAGCACCTTATGTCATGTACATAATGTTGATGTTCCTTCATCATCAAAGTCTTCTCCTCCTCCTCCTCTCGCCTCTGTTGAAAGTGCAGTTACTAGTAACCAGAAGTCTAAATGAAATAGAAAGAGGAAGAATAGGAAGAAGAAATCATCAACCTCTGCGAGTCATGTTGGATATAGGTCGACAACCTCTGCAATTCACGTTGAAGACTAGCACCCATCCTCTGCAAGTCATGATGAGGGGAAAAGTCTAGTCACTTCTAGTCATGATGGAAATAGGTATGTAGCCTCTGTGAGTCATGTTATTGACCAATCACCAACCTCTACAATTCATGTTAGTGATATTTCAACAACCTTTACTAGTCATGTTGGGGACAAGCAACCAACCACTACTAGTTATGTTGGGGGCATTGATTATGTTGAGAAACCTAGATGGATAGGACGTAAGCCTAATTTCCCTTGTAATCTTTGCAAGGGAGATCACCTTACTCATATGTTCCCTAGCATTCTAGAGGTACAAATATTGTGGTCCCTCTCTCCAAGCTCTTGTGATTCTAAGTCTTCTAAGGTTTCCTCACAGTCTATTCAGTGTTTGGTTGATGATGCAGTCATGTCGATGCAGTCTTTGGCTGATCCCACTCTTGTTTTGGGGGATGAGGTGCCTTTAGAACATGTAGTCTCACAACCTGTTCAGCCATTGGTTGAGAAAGTGGTCACGTCGATGCAGTATTCGTCTGATCCCACTCCTCTTTTGGGGGGTGAGGCACCTTTAGACCATGTAGTATTGCAGCCTATTCAGCCATTGGTTGAGAAAGTGGTCATGTTGATTGAGTCTTTGGCTGATCCCACTCTTCTCTTAAAGAGTGTCTATTCTACCAAAGTTGTCATGCCGATGCAATCTTCGGTTGATCCCACTCTTCTCTTGGAGAGTGTCAAGTTTAAAAAGCTAGTCACGCCGATGCAATATTCAACTAATCCCACTCTTCTCTTGGAGAGTGATATGTCTACCAACTATGTTTTTAGCATTTCTAGGTCAGTTCTTTCATAATAAGGGGACATTCCACTTGCTTCGAGAACACCCCCTCCAAGCCCTAGGAGGGTTTCCTTTGATTGGAATGACCTTGTTGAGCCTCGTCTTCCTTCTTCTGAACCTTTTCAAATAAGGGTTGAATTTAATTCAAAAACCATTTATCGATATATTGTGGATGAAGGAGCCTCTACAAGTACTTTATCCTCCTCGGTTTGGAAAGTCTTGGGATCTCCCGAGCTTGTTTTTGCTTCACATGAGATGTTGGATTTTGATAGACGTCCTACTGAATATTTGGGGGTTCTTCCTTAGTTTCCTATCTCATTAGGTAGGAATATTTTCCTTGTCGATGTTATAGTGGTGCAAGGCTCATTAGATTTCAATATGCTTCTCGGGTGTGATTATGTATATGCTATGAACGTTGTAGTGTTTATGCTCTTCTGGGTGATGCATTTCCCTCATAATGGAAGCATTGTTTCTATCAACCAACTAGCATATGATAATCACCATCCTAATTTGGCATTAGTTTAGTCTACCCCTTGATATGTTCCTAGTGTTTGTGTAGACTCTACCTCGCCACGGGTTAATTATGTGGCGTCTTATCCTCAATGTTCAATTGCTTCTGAGAAGGAACCTATGTAATCATGTTTTCCTTCTCAAGACTTGGTCTCATTAATTGATCCATTGGTTTATCCAATGGGGGCATGGGAGCTCTTGCTTCCCCCTCTTGGTCCAAGTGATCTTGAGTCTCCTTTTGAGTCTGATCTCGTTGTTTGTAGAACCTCAAGCTCTCATGCTTGTGATTCTTCGTTGATATACTATGTCATTCATGGAAAAAGCCTCCATCATCATATGGAATATGGTCAGTTTACTTCACCCTTTGGGACTGTCGACCCTCATTTGCATGATTTCTCGGATTTTGAATTGCCTTTAGATGAGGCTATCCTTGAAGCCATGACTACGGTTTCTACACCATGTGAGGAATTACACTGTGGTTTGTGTTTTCTTCTCTTTTGGGATACTTTCCAAGTTGACTATCAAAGAGAATATTGGTCTGAGCTTAGCAGTGGGCTCTGCAGGAACCAATTTCATACATAAGCCATAGCCCCCTGGAGTCTTCTTGAAGCCCTTTTCAGACTCTATAAACATGAAAATATTGTCAAACAATCTTGTTGTCCTTCATGCTCGCCAAACTCAAATTTGAAGGCACCTATGTCTGATGGTAGTTTACCCCTTTTTTGGTCTGGATGGTAAATTATATGAACAAAGGTATACTCTAAGAAATTCAGTTCACTAGAAGAGTATTATCAGGTATAATTTTAACCCTTTTTTGGGCCTGAGGGACTAAATTTACAAAAAAGGAACCCCCACGAAGTCCATAGTTAAGCTCTTTTCAGAATCCCTAAAATTAAAAAGATTGTCGAGTGACCTTGTTCCTTCACACTCATTAAATTGGTCCAGAAGAACATCCCTTATGGAGTCCATAGTTAAGCTCTTTTCAGACTCCCTAAAATTGAAAATAGTATTGAGTGATCTTATTCCTTCACACTCATTAATTGGTCTAGAATAATATCCATTACAAATTCCATAGTTAAGCTCTTTTCAGACTCCTTACAATTGAAAATATTGTCGAGTGACCTTATTCCTTCACACTCATTAAACTGGTCCAGAAGAACACACCATACAGAGTCCATAGTTAATCTCTTTTTAAACTCCTTAAAATTGAGAATATTGTCAAGTGATCTTGTTTGTGTCACACTCGTTAAAATGGTTCTGAATAGATGCCTTTTCGGTGCTATTTTATCCCTTTTTCAAACCGACTAGACTACCTTCGAAAAAGGTACCCCATCTGTTATAACCCTAAAATGCACCACACAGGCTTACCTGGCATCAGGCCAACTCATTGCCCTTCATTGCCAAAGCCATGCTGAACAACTCTTCTAAAAACTTCTTTTTTAAAAATAATCCGCTGGCAGGCCCACTACAGCCCGCGGGTACCCGCTAGCAGGCCCACTACAGCCCGCGGATACCTAACAAAGCAAAAAATCAGGGAAGTTTCCGCCGGGACACGAGGCTTTTTGTCAGTTAACTAGAACTCTCTGCCATGCATGGCCGAGAGTTCGCCAAAAACCCTAGCTCCTTCTAGCCTATAAAAGGAGGGGTAGGGGTACTAATCAAAAGAGGAAAAAGGATAGCAAAGAAACTCTGCCAAAATTGCCAAGCCTATTATTGTCCCCACCCTTT
>SNQJ01S0113433.1:40846-51064 GCA_010110895.2 Picea sitchensis
TTCATGGTCAAGAAGAGAGCTGAATTGTCAAAGTCCTGAAGTAGATCCTGGTTATTGATTGTCAGGGGGGTACGTGTCAATAGATCTAAGTCTTTGGGTGAAAGCACTCCAGGAGGAATGAGTGTGTAGGAGTTGAGACTTTTGAAACCTGAAGATCTGAAGAAAATCATAATTGTCTGATTCTGAAGGACATGTGGCAGGAATCTGTGTAAAGACCCGAATTGAATTGTAGTCATCGATCTATAGGAGACCCGCGTCAATAGATCGTGAGCTTCAGATAAAATAATTCTGGGAGAAAGTGAAATTTGAGAGTTGATATTTCCGAAGTCCAAAGTCCAAAAGTCGGCTAGGGTCATCGAATTAAGGAGGAAATGTGGCAGGAGATCTTCCATTGTAGAGAAAGTAAGGTTTGAGAGTTGAAAACTCCGAAACCTAAATTTTGAAGAAAATCACGACCGTTGATTTGAAACAGACATGTGTCAATAGATCATAAGGATCTGAGAACATGTGATCTGAAGAGAAGGAAGGAAAGAATAGACATATTGTATTCATTAATCAAGAGGCATCGCCTGAGATCAAATATCAACAATCATGCTTGATTACAGGGCCAGAAAGTGCTCAAACATTTAAAATTATTAGAGCGGCCCGCAATCGAAACCATGGTATTTCCAAAGGGACACATGGAAGTTGATAGTGAATTGCGGGGAGAAAAGCAGTGTGGTCTCAAACCAATTTTGGTCACATAGAAATCATGTTCTTATGTGAGGTCATCTCTCTAGGTCACATGTAGGGAGGGGCCTAGCAGAAGGAGCTAGCGCCCACGAATTGAAAGTGCCAAGAGCACTAGAGAAAGTTCCTGCGGGTTCCACAAAACCTGCACCTTAGGAGAAAGGGGGGTTGTATAAGTGGATTGGGCTTCAAGAAGGAGCTCTAAGAGTCGATCTAACTCAGCATATTGAAATATCCTAGACCGGGAGGTCACAGAACCACCAGGAGGGGAGTGGGGCTGCATCATATGGTATCAAAGATTTATTTCATCTATAGATTTCAGGCGAAGGAGATGAAGGAGATAGTATCACTACATCAAGTAGTATCAGAGGGTTAAATTTTTCCTGTAGACAACAGGTGAAGGAAGAGACAGAGTATTGATTCTCTATGTGAAGTATTGTTGCAAGTCCGCAACAGTCAACATACAACCAGGTGAGTTGTAGGAGAAGTTGGATATGCTCTCGGATGTAGGGTAATCCACAGACTTTCTAGGAGGGAAAGAAGAGGGTGAAAATGGCTACTTAAGGCCATGAACATGGTTAGGAAGATGGATATAAGCAGAAAATCAAGCCAGATATGGATTTTTATCTCATTTATATAAGAGAAAGAATGGAGCAGCTGACATTGAAGATGCAGCAGGAGGCAAAGGTATAATGGAGGTACGAATGGCCTCTGAATAGGAAGGAAAAATGGCATGTTCAAAAGTTGTTGGCTAGAAGGCAGCAACAAGATTTGAGGAGGTGGTTGAGGCATGTTGAAAGCCTCATAGACACAGAGAAAGTGGTTCACATTTATGATACAGAAAATGGAAGAAGCCTCAGTGATGAGGAAGAGAGATCATCAGAGGATCTCATAAACTACAAGGTGGGAAATGGAGAGAGATCAGTTGAAGATATCATATACTACTAGGGGGGTAGTTTTGAAATTTCATATTTCCAGGTTGGCCATCAGATGAGATCAAGTGATCGCATTAACTTCCAGGAGAGCAGGAGAGAAATACTAGATTTCGAGGGGGAAAGGGAATTATAATGAGACTATCTAAAAGTCTTAAGATCTCATAAGTGAGCTCAAATCAATAAGGAGCACTGGTAGAAGAAGATTCATGTGGATTTTTTCACCATGTGAATGAAAATGATGACAAGTTAAATACTTCCACCATCGAAGAGGAAGATCAGAGGTGCATTTTGATCATTGGGGGAATCAAAACATTCCTACCAAGCAGCCAAGCATAGGCTAGCATAAATTTTTTAGATGCAACAATAGAAGGACAACCAATAGATATTTTCAAAGAGGAGGAGAAGAAGGAGCAGACACTGATGTTTTCCCCAGCAAAAGGATAAGAGCATTCAACAAAATTGCTCTAAATTTTTAGCCAGGGAGTTGAACAAGAGATGAATGTAGCACTGAAGCCTGCAATAGAAGGAGAAGAAGACAACATGGGTTTTGTTGAGCTGTATGAAGAATTGGAATCCCTAGAGAAAAGGGTAATAGTTTAAATCCATCACATCCAACATATCAGGTTGGAGACAGATGGAGGAGCATACCATTCTAGGAAGGAGCTGGAGGAAGATAAAGTTGAACCAACACAAGAGGAGATGACATCAGCTAATCTGTCAGAGGAGGATGTTGAGAAGAAGCACAATGGTGAGACTGCATAACTTGAGTCTGTAGGGAAGTGGAAAATCAAAGCCACAGAAGAAGAAAACAATAAGGGGGATCAAGATGATCTACCCATTGACAAGGATAAAGTGCAGTAGAGAAGATTGCATAAGGAGAACCAGTCATTGGAGCAATTGGACAGGGTGATAGAGGATATAAGAGAGATGATGGTTAGATCAACAGAGGAAGCAGTCAACAAGACAAAGATGAATAGAGGAGAGCCTTCCATAGCACCAGGGAAGGAGCAGTAGCAACAACAACAAAGAAGAGGAGTAGGACGAAAGCTCCAAGGAGAATTTTGGGATCCAGGAGGATGTCAATAGAGCTGGAGAGCTCATGAGAAGGATCTCATGAATTTTTTGTAGTAGTGGAGTATGATGCAAGAGCATCCTTCCACATCAACAAATGCATCAACATGCCAACATATAGGCATGCATTGGAGAAAGGGAGAGGCATAGACCCTCCCTTGTTTATATTTGAAATATAATCCTATATTGATTTATTTTATAAGGATGAGTAAATCCAAGCCATACATTTGTATAGGTAGTGTATAGGGTCTCCTTAATGGTTGACTGTAAGAAGGTCTAGATCTAAGTCAATTCTGGATCTTCATTTATTTTAAGAAGCCGTAGGGATAAGGTGTCTTAACTGATACAATGATGGAACTAAGGAGGTAGATAGGATAAGCTCAAGGATCCCTCTTGGAAGAGGGGGATTCAAAAAAGGATTCTAAGAGAGAGAGTTAGGAGAAGGATTTTGAGAGAAGAGCCTGAGAATCTCAGAATCTCGGAAATAGGAGGTATAATAGTTCTTAGAGAGAGAGCTTGAGAGAGTTGAGACTTTGTTGTAGTCCATCCTGCACATATTGTAATCATATTTTCATATAAATGAAAAGACAACATTTTTTCCTGCACATGGTTGTTTATGCATTTATATGTTTCATGAATGTATGTTCTATATGCATGATAGGTTTCATCTGTAGTAGGAAGATCAATTTATTTGTCTTCGTTGAGGTTGTTATATTGCTATGGGTTCTTGAGGCTATGCAAGGAGTGCACAACAGAACATTGGAGGTTCGGTAGCCAATGCAAGGAGTGTGCATATGAACTTTGTGGAGTCAGAAAACAACGTTTTAGGAGGGTACACCAGAGGGATAGAACCTCAGAGGAAACCTCTAGGTTTTTTAATACCTTAGAGGAGAAACTATGTGGAGGAAGCACACAAAGACAAAGTCATTGAGAAGTCTATAGAGCTCTTTTAGGTGGGCATCGATCAAGTGCAAGTGCACACATGGAAAACACTCTGTCGAGTTCAAAGAGAAGAGTAGCATAGGACGATACTCACAGACTTGTTGAACACTCTGTAGGGAATGCTCAACAAGGTGTTCTTTGAGCGAGAGGTCGCCAGGAGGGCACCAAAACCCTTTGAAGGGAGTATAAGGGTCAATACCCTTAGGAGACTAAGTAAATAAAAAATATCAAAAGAGATAGTGCAAGGAGTGTGGAGGAGACATACTTATTCCAAGTACGAAATCTCAGGAGGAGAAGCACAAGTCGAGACCCAAGCATTCGGGCTCGCAGAAAAAGATTCAGAGGTCGAAACCTTTGAACACTTAGAAATTTTCCCAATATTGGGAGAACGGAGAAGCTCAGGAGGAGAATGGATCATCATAGGTTTCCATATGAAAATAGATGCAAAGATATCTTCATCAAGTGGTCAGAGTACGAGAAGAAAAATCCACTCCAGTAGAACCAGTAGAGAAGTAGAAGAGAACAAATAGATGAAATTTTCCACGTGGTTTTTTCCCAGTTTAATATCACTGTAGTACCTATTTTTAGATTAATTAATTTATGTTATAAATAAGGGCATCGACCTTTCACCAAGGGTCGATGGTTTTTGGAGAGAAAGAATTTTATGAAATTTTGTAATAGAACTATTTATGTGCAAGTTTATTTTAATTAAGAAGTTATGTTTAGAACCAAAGACACTTATATCCTCTAAGGCGTGAATGTGTTTAGACCGAGGAGGATTATCTTGGTCTTTGGGTTCGATATCTACTTCTTTGTTGATTAAGAGTTTGTGCACCTATATTTAAAGTTATCTTATAATGATGTAATAGTTCTTTTATTCTAATTGGTGACTAGTAATTGATTGTGTTAACCTGTGATTGATAATACAACATTGGGAATTACTTTTCTTGGACTAGATTCTTTTCACATGTATGTTTATTTTCTGTAATTGTTATCTCAGACAATGTTGAATGTCCACTAATTAAAATGGTATTACTGCCAGTTGAAGTTGTTTAGATATTCTTCATCTACATGCTAGGGTATAAATGTTATCCTAAACCCATCCTTCCCCCCCAAACACATATTTATATTCTCTATGTCATCTAGTTTATATTTTTATCTTTATTTTGTTATAACATTAGAAAACAACCAAAAAGAGAAATTCCTAGACTGAGGAAAAAGGCTTAACAAAAAATACATATATGTCAATCACCATTAAATCCCATCGATAAACCCATCCAGATCACGAGTGTGGAGAACCTTACCACTCATCAAACGCTTATGAGTCTAATTGGGCCTCTTAGGCGGGTTTGGTTCCTATTGTTGAGTTAAAGGGATCTCAAACCCTTCAATAGAGACTACGATGATATATTGCGATAATAAAAGTTGTATCAAACTCTCTAAGAATCCAGTATTCCATGACAAGTTCAAGCATATTGAGATCAGACACCACCTCATTTGAGATAGGATCCAAAAGGGATCAGTGAAGCTTCAGTATATTTCCATAGATAACCAGGTTGCATATATTCTGACGAAACCTTTGGTTAAAGGGATGTTTGTGTCCTTCAGATACAAGATTGAAGTGGTGCAGAATACCTTCCTCAATAAGAGGTACTATTGATGCATGGTAGCATTGGAGAGGTATTTTTTCATAGGTCTATGTGTCTAGACATGTGGAAATCATATAAATCCTTCTGTCCTTGACTTTAATTTAATTAAAGGAATTATTAACGTAAAGTGATTTTATTATTTAATTGAATCAATTGAGTTATTTAAGGAAATGATTAAAGTTGGAATTTAATGTTATCCATTGATATCAAGTGAGGTGATAAGTAATATCAACCGTCAATCACTTTGGAGATTAGGGTTAAATATCATAACTCAATATTTTAAAATCAAAGATAGGCTAAACGAGAATACACTTGACACTTGACATAACTTGTGTTGAGAGAGTTGGCATAGAGAGGGTTGGATCATGAAGGACTGTGATTCAAGGAGATATTTGATAGGTGTAAAAGGAATTACATATAGATATCAGGTGAAAAAGAAGAGAGAACAGAGGCAACCACAAGTGGGTTTCAGTAGAGAAAATCCACAACAAAGTGTCGAGCTGTATGGATTTTGTCGTACAATCCTTGCAGTTGCGTACACGAGTCACAATGGATACATGAATGTATACATGGGCATGCATAAAGAAAGGCTTGTGCACCTCAAAAAGTGTACATATATGGATTGTAGAACAGGTCAAACTTTGTCAGGTTTGTCTGCAGTTGCACTTCCCTCAATGGACCATTTTTCCTATTACAGGAGCCCTAATTTTAGCATAATAAAATCATTCTCAACAATGGTTTTCCCTCCAAGGTTTTTCCAATGTTATCTACCCAAAAATATTTGTGTTTATGTGTGTGTGATTTGGTTTCCATTTTTTTCTTATGCTATCTTTATTTGAGTTGAATATTCCATCAATGTATTTTTGTTTTGTGACCTACTAATTTTTTGCGGTAAGGAAATCACTAGATAACAAGATATATAGGATTGGAGTAAGATAATTTCACCACTTCATCATTTCACAACTTGGGTGTCTCAATTCTAGATTCTTCTTTCAACTACAAGGAAAACACCACTTATCAAAGGATTTTAGTGTAACAAGATTGGGAAAAATAATTAAAAAGGCATTTTCTAAATCCTATGTTATTGACAAGGAGGGTTTTAGTATATTCTCCCTATAACTTAAATTTTTAGGTGGCTAGAGGTTCTAATATATATATATATATATATATATATATATATATATATAATTTGTGCATATTATGTATTGTTAAAGCATAAATGTGTAATAGATATTTTGAAATCATTGATATGTATTACCATTTAATCAACACCTATGCTTATATATATTTGTGCATTTTCAAGTCTTGGTAATGATAATAATAACAATAAGAAAAGGTAACAATATTATTGAAAGGAATGATGGTGTTGATGTAGATTGGTGCACCAATGTTTATAGTACAATCATAGTCACTAATGTGTTAATACATGTACACACACTAGTGCACAACAATCATTTAAGTGCGCTAATGTGAAACAATAATTAAAAAGAATTGTTATGTAAATATGAATACAATGCACCATTTTGTTCAATTGAATACAATGTATAGATATGATATGATTTAGTGATGAAGTTCCCTGCATTGCTAGTATGCAAATGTAGATTCTTTTTTTATTATAAAATTTCAAATATTCATAATAAAATCAAATATTTTTATAATATTATTGACTTTTATATTTTTATTAATAATCATTGCATTAACATATTGCATTTTTTAAACACATATACTAGTTGATTACACTTATTTTTAATGTATTATTGTAAGTCATCTATATCTAAATCTTAACAACATAACATTTTACAACACTAGAAACTAAAATAGAATAGAAAACTCATTTTATTATATATCATTAAGGGACCCTTAATCATAAAAATAACAACATAAGGATCCACAATAATCTAAATCTCAATAAATAATTCCTACAATTATTTGTAACCTATCATCGTACCAAATGGTATAATATGTCCACATTAAACAAAATGTTTGATTTTTACAAACAAAAATTCCAAAATATGCATCTTGTAACATAATATCATATTGATCATCATTCATCTCTTCAACTATTGCCATTGCTTGTGTTTCTTGCACACCTGATTTCTTCATCACTTGGATTGATTTTGTTTCTCCTCTTCATGTTCCATCTACAAAAGTAGAAATAATTTTCCTCTTCATGTCCCATCTACAAACATAGAAATAAGTTGTAACGAGAATATTTACATTTATAGTATAGTATACATGATTATGTAAATAAAAAAGTGTACCATACTTTTTGGTAGATCCAGGGCCTAGGCCTTTGTCTGCCAAGAGTGTAGTTGAAACACCTCTCTTGACCTAACAACATGTTCTTGATGCTATATTTCCCTCTGTTCTTGGAGGAAGATGGGCCAAACCTGGTGAATTTAGTTGTGGTAAAATTGTCATCAGTCAAGCTCTTTCAAAGTATTCAAACTATGATATTATTTTTTATGTTGATTGTGTTAAAAGAGGGCCACATGATATTTTAAATGAGAAGGGTTTTCCAATTGGAAAACCTATCTAAGGTCAGGTGGAGAATCAAAACAGGGTGCATTAACATGATTTCATGACAAGAATGAAGCCAATTGTTTAAATGTTTGGGTAGAATAAAGCATTCATAGATGTAATTATTGTAAAGACATATTATAGTAAGAATAAAACTCATTCTAAATGGATCCTTTGGAAGCAAGTGTGATATCTTTACAACCTTCAATTTTTCATCTTTAAAAACCTTACAGGCCTCGGGAATGGATTATTTTTTACTAGAATTCATTCTAGTCAAGGGAATGACAACAAAGGAAAAATTCTAAGCGAGCTCAACGATAGACTATGGAATGGATGCAAATATGGGATCATCTCATAATAATCTTGAGTTGCAGAAAAACTCCCAGAGGCAATGATGTACATGGACAAGGTCACCTTCTTTGAATCTAAGGGATTGAATCAGGCGTAAATGATAACTCTATAGGGATCTCGCACATTGGGTTTCTCACACTGGAAGGAGTGATTAGGTCCCCCATGAGAAGAAATGATAGATCATAGGGTAGATACAATAAATAGAGGGACAATATTGTAGAAGGGCATACTGACTTGTAGAAACATGGAAGGAAGAAGAGACATTTCTATAAGAGAATGAAAATAGTACCCAGGGGAATAAATGAGATAGGGGTTTCTAGATAAGGAAGACTCACTTATGGACAACCACCATAGGTTAATTCAAGACCTAATAACTATAGGATCTCTGATACCACTTTCTGAATGCACACAAATGGATATCAACATGAATTCCCTTTCATTAATACGATACACATATAAATATATGAGTTATGACATTTGGATTCATTTTCCAAGAGGTCTCTTGGAATACTTATGACCATTCATACTCACCTAACTTTTCTTACTCCTTCTCAAGTGAATAATACCATAACCCTAACATATTAGATCTCTTTTGTTTAAGTGAGAAATGCATACATTGTTTTCTTGTGAGAGTTGAGTGTTTAATCCATGAGTTGGTTACAAAGAAGCATGTGTTCCTTTTCTTATGATTTTTTTGGTGAATACAAGAGCTACTTTATGTTAGTTAAGTTAGAGATATATTCCTATTTAATATATTATAAGTCATATTCTTGAATTCCCTAAAAAATTATATTAAGAGAAAGCATATCAATTTTCCATAGAAATTGTTGTTTTAGACAATGGTGTGGATGGTGTATTAGTCTTTGTTACTTCAAGATTATCCCATCCTACAAAGTCTAATTCTCTATACAACCATATGAAAGTGCATCATTCATCTTATATCTCTTTTCAATTTCAATTAGTGTAAAATAAGTGGCTACGACTAGTGATCCAAGACATGGTGGAAAAGAATTGACATGCACATGGTTATACTAATTGAGTTAATCTTTGATGGGTAAAAATCTTGGTGTAAATAGATATCATACTTTCCTTATTGGTGTAAAGATATATGGTACTTGTATCACATAGAATATACTAGGCACATAATTAAACCTCTCATTACCTTGTTTTTTTTTTTCAATTCGGAAATTGAAGAGGCTAGATATATTCATTCATGCTAAAGAGATAGTGCACTAGCACAATGGAGATTAGAATTAGTATGTGGTCACTAAATTTAGAGTATTTGTGGATAATTGTGTGTTATTGACCTAATTTTTATATCCATTGCTAGTTAGTTTTTGTGTGTAGGCTACATTGAGAGAAGGAATTGCAACCAATAGAAGAGTATAGGTCCTAGTACAAGGCTTATGAAAGAGGCCCGGTAGCCTATAGAAGATAGATCACTCTATACAAGACGTAGAAAGAGACCAAAAGATTTAACTTTCATAAGGGTTTGTATTTATGAAGCAAGTGGGATATACACCCCTCATTTATGGATCATATGGTATCAGAGTAGTTGCATCCTTGATCATGAAAACTACCAGAAATTTGAATAGAACATTGTAGACCTCAAGATTGATGAATAAGCAAAAGAAAAGTTGGAAGACTTAAGGTCCAGTAGTTATCAACTTCAAGAAGAGAACAAATGATAGGAAGAAGTGGATCCTAACAAGAGAAGGTAGCTCACTCTTCCTTATGTAGGACTAATAAATGATGGTAACATGTTGGGGTCAGACTGAACAAGAATAACATCATTTGTCTTGGCTTCATGACTGCCAGAATGGACCATCTCTAAAATAGAGAAAGAGATGGGAATGTGTTGAGTCCAAAGTTCATATTTCTAGATTTCCCAAAGCTAAGAGTCAGTGAATAGAATTATACTATAGCAACACACGATCAATAACTAGAGATAGATCCATGGCCAGGGATCAAATCCAATATCTAGAGCCATGAGAAAGAGCCAGAGCCGTATTTAGAGTTGT
>SNQJ01S0113434.1:11632-28407 GCA_010110895.2 Picea sitchensis
ATGGGCTCATTAGTCACAGGGATCATAGCAATGTCAATCACATCTCATCATTAATATTATTAAACATATGCATAAAAACCCTGATACATCGGTCAATAGCTCAAAGACATTACAAAAACCTACAATACAAGATTGAAGAAAAATACATGACATCCTATTGGGCTAGCATCCACAAGAAAAGGAAAGTTTCCACTAAGATTTCATTCAAGCCATGTAAGTGAGGTGATGTGGCTAGGGGATGTCCAAACATGTGGGTGCAGTGAGGGCCAAGGATGCATAATGTTATCTGTGGGTTCCTTTGAATAAGGAGAGTTGTACCTGTCATGGATGCATTTTTTCCAAGCCCATTCTTGTCTTTATTCTTTTTCTTGCTTTGTTATTTTATTTGATTTTTCTTCTTTTTTTTCTTTTTATTCAAGGGCTAACAAAAGGACACTTTTTTGGCATGGTGACCAGAGATGACAGTGTTACCCACAAGTACTTTCACAGATATGAGAAGGATGGATCGTGATGAGACCCCCTTTCCCTTAGCCATGCAACCAAAGGTCACTGCCTTGGTGTGGTAACCAGATGGTGGCAATGTCATACTATTAGGTACCCATGAACCTAATAGGATAGCTCATGATGAGACCCCCTATCTTTTGACTAGGTCTTGTTTGTTATTTTTTGGGTCCCTCTT
Organism: Picea sitchensis; assembly: GCA_010110895.2. Classification (NCBI taxonomy): domain Eukaryota; kingdom Viridiplantae; phylum Streptophyta; class Pinopsida; order Pinales; family Pinaceae; genus Picea; species Picea sitchensis. The sequence goes on from SNQJ01S0113434.1 coordinate 12,312, forward strand.
GTTTCTTGTTGAGAGGCCTTTTATTTCCTTCTCGGGGATCCCTAGGTGAAGCATCTCGAGGTTTCATTTTTTAGGATTTTTTATTTTACCAGCTACTTTTACCTTCTGGGCCTTTATCCCCTTCTTCCCATGAGATAAGGTGCAATCCTACAAATAGGTCAACCCAATGCTTGGACAAGGGGAATGGGATAAATGAGTGGGAGATATGATGAAACAATGGTGTTATGAGGGAGTGGACGATGGTTTTTTAGAAATTCCCCCAGTGGAAAACCAATACCTATGGGCACAGGCTTGCTAGGGCACCCTATCAATCTCCCCAAGCATGGTCAAGTGGGATAATGTAAGATCCCAACAGTTGTTAGAGACAAAAGGAATCAGATGCATATATTTAAAGGTTTCAATGATCAAAAGTGAAACATACCATAATACCTGGACCAATTACCTCATGGAACAAGAACCTCTTTTAATACAGGACCAAGCCGATGGCGATGGACGTTGTTGTTGCTGACAAGACAAATATGATGGAAGAAGAAAAGGATCGACCCTCTAGGGCCATGCTCAGGTCAATCCTTCTCTTGGTACTCCATGTCTATGATCTGTGGGCCTCGAGACATGATCTCCTAGTTATCCCTAAAAAACAGGGATAACAGGAACCATTATATAGTTACGAGGACTACCACCCTTAATACAAACTTTGGTAGGTTTTGTAAACCAACACCACTAATTATTTACATAAGTAAATTTCAATTTACATATTCTTTGAATCAATTGTTGTCACATTTTAACAATCTCCACCTATAAAAAAAATTACATAATACCTTTCCCAATCCCATTCATCACCTCTTTTCCAAGTAAAGAGAAGCCACACAACATCACAACTTCTCTAATAGTACTTGTTTCATGAACATGTCTGCAGAATTCAATTTAGTATGCACCAATACAACTCCATCAGTAACATGTCTTACAAAATGATGCATTGTGACATTTTTATACACTCTAAATTTAGTAAAATGCACAATGTTTTGATCGCCACATAACACATTATCCTATACTTTTCCAATCTCATACAATATATCCTTGCATTCTTATAAGATGTAACGTGAGGCATGTATTCTCTTGTCGAAGTCTCCTGAATCATAAACACAGACTAAATAATCACAACCACTTTAGGTGATACTTGTGCCTCTAAGGTATCGAAGCACCCATTTCCAATGCTATGGATTTTCCATGTGTCCACTAACAACACCAGCTGCATGTGAAATATTTAGTCTTGAACATTTCATCACAAATATCTACTTTCCTATTATATTACCATATGGTACATGAGCCATATAATCCTTTTCTTCCTTACTACGAGGAAATAAAATTGAAGAAATATTACAATGGAAAGCTAAAGGGATATTTATCGATTTCAAAATATACATATTGAACCTCATTACTATATTCTACATAGACATTTGTTGTGATAACCATAGATTACCATTTTTCTTGTCATTGTGTACTCCTATGCCCAAGATTTATTTTGCTTCTCCTAGATCCTCCATCTAAAACATCTTAGCCAACTGGGCCTTTAACCTACTAATATTAAAAATGATTTGGATTGCAACAAGCATATCATCAAGATATAACACTAAGAAAATGATTGTACCATTCTCCAAAATTTCAAAGTAAACACAATGGTTTTAATCACTTGTTAGGAAATTTAGGCTCAGCATGAAAGAATATAACATCTTGTACAATTTCCTAGGTATCGTTATGCCATACGATGATTCCCTAAATTTGTAAATAAATATCCCTTTGTGATATTAAATAAATATTGATTGTTCCATGTATATATCTCTACTAGTGATGATTTTGTGGGCAGTAGGATCCCATAAACTACATCCCTATACTACATCAATATAACCAATAGAGATATAAAACATGCAAAACTTCAAATATTGAAATTATGGAAATAACTTACAACATACTAGTAACTGTAGCCCCATCCCTTTCTTGTTCATATGACCCATTCGTTGATTTCGTAAACAATTAGATGCACCTGCTTTCTTATATACCACCAAAAATTCACTTGTTTCAGTTTATCAGTTTATCCTTCCAACTTATAAATATTTCAAATATTTGTTGCCTTCATAACCACCAAACTTCCCTTGAACATTTTTTGGTGCTTCACCTTGACATGCAAATTTCTAACCTTTGGAATCCAAAAATCCTAAAGAGATTAAACTATTTTTGAGTTTATCTACATGTCTTGTATTTGTTAACGTTCTTACTATTCCATCAAACATATTAATCCAAATACTCCCATCCCCAACAATATTACATGAAACATTGTTTCCCATAAGAACACTACCACCATAAATAACATGGTACGTAGAATTTTTTTTTTGATGTGGACACAAATGGTGAAGGAACAAAATCTAATAACCACTCTTCATAAAATTGTGAGACATTTCAAATTGTTAAGAATTCATCAATCATAAATGGACATGATTCAACTAGATTTGCTTAATTTTTGGAGTCTTCCTTGAACTTTTGCAACTTCCAACAATATTTCTTGAGGTGCCCAAATTTGTTACAATATCAACATCTTCCCTTACCATTTTTGCTCGTTGACTTATCCATGGATTTTATACTCAAATACTCTCCCCTTTTCATGGCCTAACCTCTAGCCACTAATGATTCCCATGTGGATGTTTTAATACTAGATTTTCTTTGCACCACCTCAGAAAAAAAATCTCCAAAAACAATATCAAATTCAAGAGTCTTAATTGTACTAAAGATAATTGAAGTGACTATATGGTCCCAAGATTCTACCAATGAACATAATAGTATAAATTTTATTCATCATTGAGTTTAACATCCATATTATTGAACTGACATATAAGAGTATTAAAGACATTCAAATGATCTATAATTTTCATACGTTATTTTATTTTTAAATTGTATATCTTCCTCTTCAAGTAGATATGATTTGTCAAGGACTTCATCATACAAAGGCTCCCCATCCTTCTCCATAATCTTGCTATTGTATATTCTCCAATAATATTAAACAAGGCATCATTCACACGACATAACCAAATTGTGATGAGGGCTCTGGCATCTAGGTCTTCATTTTCAAATAAAATATTTTCCACAAAACCGAGCGCGAAATTTTCAAAAACCTTTCCAAAAAATCAAACGTTTGGTTTTTCCTTGTATGAAACTAGAAATAAAATTGATAGCTTTAACAAATCTCCTATATTACTTGATCTCTCTGGCTTAAATAAAATCCACCTATGTCGCCTCAATTCAACAAGTACCTCTAGCATGAAACCCTCATCGACCCTACCTTCACGACCTTCACCTCACATCCTCCTCTACTCGGATTCAACTCTCATTCCTTAACTATTATGATAGGCGTGACCTCCACTTTCTCTACAATCTGTCAAGCCCCTTCACAAACCAGCAAACCCACACCTATGCATGATAGCTTTGCTTCCTTTCTCCTCAGCAGTGAGGAACATGTTTGACACTCAAGGAGTTTTTTATGGCTTGTCTCCCTCAAGGATTAATATATTTCTTTTCATTTCATATTCTTACTCTATGTGTGTATAGAGCATCCTTGACGACAGACTTCAGATTTAAATTCTTCAACTGACAACCTTGAACTCTGAAAGACCTTCTTCACCTTCTCTTTGATACCACTTATCGGTATTTAAGATTCCTAACACAATAACAAATGCAATAAATATGACAATAAAGACAAATAAATAACTCAAATAACACATGAGATTTACGTGGTAAAACCCTAACTATGTCTTAACGAAACATCCACGAGGAAAGGTATTAGTATCCCTATTATTCAAGATAGTATTACTAAATCAATTTGTCTCTCTGACTTCATAGACATATATATGAATCTTGAAGCCATTACCTAGTTATGAGAACTATTACCCGTTAAACAAACTTCCACCTGTTTTGTAAACCAACACCACTAAATATATACATAAGTAAATTTCAGTTTTATATTTTCTTTTAATCAATGATTGTCACATTTTAACAATCTTTTTTTTGAAAAAATCCCACAACTATTTAGAAAACAATAAAAACTTGTTTTATATTTTTATATCTTTCATATGAACCATCAAATATATTTTTTATTATCTAATAATATTGACCTTCATTTATAAACAATATATCTATTTCTTAAAATCTTTCTCTAAATACATCTTTCAATTAATCTAATACAAAAGAAACAATATTAAAATGCTCTTACAAAATATTTCTGACATCAACCCTAAACATTCATGCATACCCTCTACTCTCAATACCAATATATATATATATTTTACTATGTTTGAACTTAAAATAAATCATAACTACAAATAAAGTTAAAATTACACATACAAATTATTAAATTAAAAGTCTATTCATCATCAATACAATTAAAATAAAGTAATATGCAGGTAAAGTAAAATGTTATTGGAAATAATCAGACAATTAAAATAAAGTAATATGTAGTTAAATTAAAATGGTATTACAAATAATCATATATTTAAAAATATAATGATTCAATAACATTTAATCAATAATTTAAAAAGAAAATCATAATGTGTATTTAAAGTAAAATGTTATTGGAAATAATCAAACAATTAAAATAAAGTAATATGTAGTTAAATTAAAATGGTATTACAAATAATCATATATTTAAAAATATAATGATTCAATAACATATAAATCAATAATTTAAAAAAAAAATCACACATTAAATTAGTTAAATTAAAATGTTATTAGAAATAATAATACATTTAAAAATAAAATGATTCAATAACATTTAAATCAATATTTTAAAAATAAATTCTAATGTATACACATTAAAATATGTAACATTTAAATCAATATTTTAAAAATAAATTCTAATGTATACACATTAAAATATGTAATTAATATAAATACCATTTATTTTAATCAATATAGGAAGAAAATTATAATAATCAATTTATATAATATAAATTAAAATAAAAAACTTATGATTTTAAAATTACATTCATACAACAATGATAGTTTATAAAATTTATAATAATTTATACTCATTGAAAACACTTTATCATATTAAAGATTTCAATAAATAATATTGATTCAAACATATAAAATCACTTTTTTCTTTTTTGAGTTTAATTTAATTTTTTTTCTTGTTATCATCCAAGTTTGAATTATCAGTCTTTATAAGATGCCCACCACATTAATCATCTTTACCATAATTTATAATCTTTATGAAAATATCGTTTGTTCCTTTAACATAACATGCACATTTTTTTATTAATAAAATATATTTTTATAAAAAAAAATTATATACTATTCCATTGAACCATCTTTATGATAAAAATTAACATTTTGCTTTTAGATTTTCTTTGTAGAAAAAATAAATTTACATTCAACATACAATGAAAGAATTGTACTTCTAAATGAAGATGAAATATGGGTGTCAACTATGTAATCCAATAAAACTATGTAATAAAATAAATGTTTGACCTTTTTTCCTATATAAACACGTTCTTTGAAAACTAAATGAAACTCTTTATTAGTTTCATAAAGCAGTATATTTGGATCTTTCAAATCCATCTTCATATAAATAATATTAATTCTCCAATACGAATAGTATTAATTATCCAATAAATAAAAACTACGTGTAGAAGTAATTTGAATAATTTCTATAAATGTTAATAAATGGATACTTTGTTACATCTATTAGTTTTTTTAATATTAAACAATTATTTCTTAAGATTTTCTATATATGTGAATAATTAAAAACTATTTAAACACTATGTGTAGAAATAATTTGAATAATTTCTATAAATGTTAATAAATGGATATTTTGTTACATCTCTTTTTAATATGTAAAAATAATTTAAATAATTTCCATAAATGTTAATAAATGGATACTTTGTTATATCTCCTAACTTTTTTAATATTGAAATATTTTTTTCTTAATTATATTTTCTATATACATGTGAATTAAAAAAATAAAAAATATATTTTTTAATTTAAAAAAAATATATAAAAATTCATGGACATAAGTGTTGATCCATTTAGAAACACAATTAATTATATAAATAGTAATAACATCGTAGAAGAGAGGTAATATCCTTAAGTGTGTTAGGTAATTTAGGCTTATATTCCTCTTCCTCTCTCTTTATCTTCTAAACTATGATTTTGCTTACTTTTTCTCATAGAAAATAATGCATTGCTGTAAAATAGTTGGTTGAATGTTGTAGATTTTCAATGCATTTTTTTAAACGCTAATTGGGAAATATACAAATCATCATATTTAATCGATATATTTAATCGATAAATATTTATAGATGATCTTTTATTATTTCTTTCATATTTGATTCACATGCAATATCACATTAGAATCTTTGTATCAACCCGAGGTTCATTGTTCATTGTACTAAGCTAATTCAATTATTATTTTTTCTTTTACAATTTTCAATCCTTCATCATCTATGCCATGGAACAGTCAAAAAAAATTAAGGTCGTGTTGTTTAATTTTATTTTAACTGAAGTCATATTGTTTGGTTCTCTTAGTCAAGCATGTTATTGAAACATTTTTATGAAGTTAAAAAATTGTTCACTATTTTTCCATAAATCATATGATATCAAGACAAGAGTCAACTTATATTTTAATTTTTCATTGCGTGATACATCAAAATAACTAAAACATCCACTTTGGAAGTTTATCATAATAACACATTTGAATAGTTAGAAACAAATTGCATACAAGTTATATCATGGTACAAAATAGTTCTACAAACGAAGGTGTGTACAAGACACTTTTTTAAATTAAGTTGTCCCTTCAAGGCTTGGTGTATTATACTATATCTAAGTGAGTGCAAGAAGTTCATGGCCAAAAAAGTGGCAAGGCCGTGAACAAGAATGAGTACTTTCAATAACGTGTGTGCATTCCTAGGAACGTGCACGCATTCCAACAATTATACGTTTGGCTATGTCCAAACCTCCACATGAATTGTCATTTAGGTTAAGTAGTAAGAGCGTGTGTGCACTCTTAAGAATGTGTGCACACTCTTAAGAATGTGTGTGTGTTCGTAAGAAAACCTACGCTATGTTAATTGTGTTTTTTAGTAAATGACCCGAGAGCGATTTTGTGCATATTGTGCACAAAATCGCGCTCGCATTTCTCATTAGGAAAATAGAGTGAAGAGAGGAGGAAGAAAGAGAGGATCTTTCCACCTCCACTCCCACTATGTATCCAGGTAAGTTACATTTATCTTAACATTAATCCAATTTAGGCAATCTAATTTAGTATTTTGCTCCTAATAATATAAATTAAAAAAAAAATTGTAATTTATTATTTTAAATAAAAAAGGAAACTAATTTACATTCCATGGATGCTAAATTGTAGCATATACAATACAATGGAATCCCAAGAAAATTTAAACCCCTCCCAAGAAAACCAATAAGATCAAAACCTCAACCCACCACCACCACCACACAATGTAAACAGTGAAATTGATGAGGGGTTGGTGATAATAAGAAACCTTGATGAACAATTAAGGGAGACTAGAGAAACTAGCAGAGTCTCCTTGGCCACTTCTTTGGACATCATTGTGGATTCCATTGCAAGTTACCAAGGTAAATTGACATCTATTTCTGACTGTAGGGAAATAATGTACGAGTATTCTAGCACTGGTTTAGACAGAAACCAAATAAAAAAACTGAGAATTTCAAAACAACAATTAATGTCTATTTTTAGGGATCCTAGAAATGGACAAGAACTACCATTGACCAATAAATGTATATCCATTGACTGATGCATCCATCCCCAGATTAGTCAAAACTAGATGGATAGGTGGTACATGGTTTTTGCTAAACCTCCCTACAATAATAGGGAGATGCCCTTATATTTTTTTAGGAAATTATTGGTTGAGCTTATTATGGGTAAACATGTCAACTACTTTGACATTAGTGACTTACAGGGGGTGGGTCAAGGGTCCCACGGGACCAAGAGAAGGCCAAGAATGACCCCGAATTAGGTCCCCATCCCCCTAGACGAAGGTTTGACCCCCCTATAACCAACATCCTCCTATAGCAGATAAACTGCAACAGGTACAACTAGCCATCTCATCATTGACTCATAGCCTGGTGAAACACAATAACTTTGTTGCACTATCTCAATCGGAGGTGCATGCCAATGACATTGATAGGGTGTTTGGAGCATTCTCATGCACATGAGAGTACAGTGAGGAGATGGAACATGGACATAACATCCATCCATGTGAACCTCATAGATGCTCTAGCTGCATGAAGAAATGTTATGGGCCTATAGAGCCCACTGGACAACATAGCTTCATGAAGGAGGTTAGTAACTTAACCCTTTTTTTCTATTCTTCATCGTTATATATTTATTTTGTATTTTGTGTATTTATATAGATATTTGATTGTATGTTGTTTTGCGTTGCATCCAAGCAGCATACCCTCTATGCCTATGAATGCATCAGTGCCTAGCCCCACCACTAACGTAGCAGTAGAGTAAGCATGCTCATTGGGTGCACCGTACACACAGGTATGTATCACATTTGACATATTCAACATAGTAATTTATTTATTTTATGACATCCTCAATTTTTTTATATGTTCTCTTGTTTCTACAGGATTTGGCACTAGGAGATGTTGGGTATTCTCCATCTTGTAACATCTGTCTCTTGTGTGCACATGATTTGACTTATTCTTTGAGGACACTTGCGTGCAAGTGATCCAGTTCATTATATGATTGTTTGCTTCGCTTCTGGATTCCAATGATGATTCTTATGGATTATGATGTTATGTTATTTGATTAGCTATGTATATTAAGGTGTTATTAATGGGTTTGTTTTGAGTGTGCAGGACACTTTCCATATTGGGGATGTTGATGCCATCGATGGACCTCCTTGGTCTCCAGATCGAGTCGGGGAGTGGACTGCATATAGTTTGGGTATTTAATTTTTTTTCATATGTGACATATGAGGAGGTATATTATGATGTTTTTATGGATCGTTGATGTGTTTCATTGATGGATGTAGGCTGACGATTTCTTCCTAATTAGACTGACATTAGGAGTAAAGGGGCCATGCACAACAACTAGATATCAAGGGAGACATGTGGCAGTATCCCTGCCATAGCCTACTAGCACTCAAGTCATGTATCGGATTGTAGGTTAATGATTACCTAGTTCAAGAAATCCATGATGTCGTGAGGGAAGGATGAGACAGTCGCTCATGAAGATTCTAATGGGCACACAATAAGGCATGGTCCTTATTCCTTAGAGGCCCTTAGTCTCTCACAAGGTTTCCTTATGGAGTATTGACACCAAGGGTTGGACAACTACCAAAATCAGTCAAAGGTGTGTGGCACCCTTGGATCACATAGTGTGTCTTGAAGGGAATGTCACATCAATAAAACATGAATAAAGGCATGTGGCACCCTTGGAGCACATAGTGCGTCTTGAACGGAATGTCACAATTTTTAATAAAGGTGAGTCAATGAAACTAGGTTCCTAGAAAATGATATTTTGTTTTCACATGGTCAACCTTAAATAAAATGTTTAATGAGTAAATTTTTATTGATTATAAAATTCCCTTAAAAAAAAAAATTCTAGGCCTAATTGAAAATTAAGCCTAGGTCTAAATAGGGTAAGAAGACTAAAAAAATAAACTAAATGATCAATTAATAAAAGGGGGATGAAGAAAAATCAAGTTAAGAATTAAAAAAAGAAATATTTATCTAAATATTGAATTACTCATTATGTTCTAGGCGTTCTAATTTGCAACTTAGAAAAAAAGGGGAAATGAATGTAAAAAGGAATGTGGAAACATAGAAAGGAATCTAGTCTAGCCTAACTAAAGAACTTTCCTAAATAAAACACAACTAAGTTTTGGAAAGACATTAGTCATTAAAAGGAAATAGAGGGAATAAAGCGACAACAAGGAGAATTTTTAGGAGTTCTTTTAGGATGGATGAGGAAATTTGACATTTAATTAGATTAAATAAATTAATTTCTGGTGCAACTAAGGGATCTTGTGACAACTGTACAGGGGAGAGTATTTCCTAAGTAAATTTTAATAAAATGAATTAATTGTGAAAATGGAAAGTGGTCACTAAGAATAACTCTACAAAAGTAATGGCTAAGAAGAGGAATGGATCAGGACTAGTATGTGTAAGGTTATGTTGTCAGAATTTCTTTGACAGTTTTTTCTTGTGGGAGTTGGGATACCCAACTCGAAAAGAGAGTGGTAGCTCGACCTTGTGAGGCGAGGTGGGAGCTAGATGTTTCTATGGTTTTATGTGTGTGGCCCCTTTGTGGCTCGAGGGGCTAAGGGGGAAGAAGAGTACCTCTAGCGTTGGCTGGGAGGTACGGTGAGGTCTTCACGGTTAGCAAGCAGGAGACAGGAGGGAGCGCAAGAATGAAACAACAACTTTGGATTCTTCGCTTCCAGTTATGGTAATTCTAAACTGAGATTGTGCTCATTAGTTTCAATTAAAATTGTTGTTTAATTTCATTGAATACCCATTGCTGGGAAATATATTCATGGTTTAATTTTTTTGCTAAGATTCAGTTAAGCATGTCATTGTGGTAATTTCATCTTGTATTTATTATCGACGAGATATTTTCCCAGCCTTAGGTTTCATCATTTCGTTGATTGTTCTTTGTCCCATTTTAAGTTTTTAACTAAAGTTGCAGCCCCAAACTGATCTAGAAATCATTTGTTTCATCTATGTGTTTTTATTGAGTAAATCATGCTCAGCCTGAAAAGGGACACTAGCACATGTCTTCACATTTATTTCTCTGCATTGTTTTTGAGAAAATTGTGCTCATCCCATGGAGGAGGCTAGAACTTGTCTTCACCTTTATTTCTCTGTGTTTTTATTCAGTAAATCGTGCCCATCCTGTGGGGGAGGCTAGCACATGTCTTCACCTTTATTTATGTGTGGTTTTATTGAGTAAATCATGCTCAGCCTGTGGGGGAGGATAGAACATGTCTTCAGCTTTATTTATTTGCGTTATTATTGAGTAAATTGTTCACAGCTTGTGGAGGAGGCTAGAACATTCCTTTATTCTTATTTCTCTATGTTTTTATTGAGAAACTCATGATCATCCTGTTGGGGGGGGGGTTAGCACATGCCTTCACCTTTATTTCCTTGTGTTTTTATTACGAAAATTGTGCCCAACTTGTTCGGTAAGAAATCATGAGTTTTCACCTTTATATCTCTTTGTTTTCTTGAGTAAATCGTGCCCATCCTGTTGGCGAAGCAAGACTACATTTTCACCTTTATATCTCTATGTTTTCTTGAGTAAAGCATGCCTAGCCTATTGGGGAAGAAATATTGCGTTATCACCCTATTATCTCTGCATTATTCTTTAGTAAATCATGCCCAACCCGTGGGAGAGGATAGCATGTGTCTTTACCCTTTATCTCTATGTGGGAAGGATTCCTCCATCTCGATGCAGTTCTAGTTACAAAATAAGAAGGTTGATTTATATGAATTATGAATTGGAGTAAAATTTTGATTTAGTATTTTATATTCAGATTCCTTTGTTGCTACACTATCCTTAGTGAAATATCATTAATGTTATTTAATTCTTATGCTCTTACCTAATGCTATACGCTCTCCTTAATGCCATAATCATTAATTTTATTTATTTCTTTATGCTCTTACTTAATGCTATATGCTCTCCTTAATTCCATAATCATTAACGCTTTTTATTGCTTAATTCTCTTATTTAATTCTATATGCTCTCCTTAATTCTATATTCACTAATGCTATATTCATAGTATTTTAATGCTTATGCTCTTATTGATGCAACGTTCCCTTCAAGACACAATACATGCTCCAACGGTGCCACGCGTCTTTGACTGATTTTGGTAGTTGTTCAACCCTTAGAGTCAATACTCCATTAGGTGACCTTGTTAGAGACTAAGGGCCTCTAAGGAATAAGGATCCTTTTCTATTGTGCACCCCTTAGAATATTTTTGAGTGACTGTCTCAGTATGCCCTCACAACATCATGAATATCTCAAACTAGGTAATCATTAACCTACAATTCGAGCCACGATGAGAGTGCTAGTAGGTTGTGGCAGGGATGTTGTCACACCTCTCCCTCAATATTTGGTTGTTGTGTATGGCCCCTTTACTTTTAATGCGAGTCTGATTAGCTTGAAATCGCCATCCTTTATCCATCAACGAAACACATCAATGATCTGTACCAACATCATAATATACTTTCTCATATGTCACATATAGAAAAACCCCTTACTTAGAAAGCAGGAGACATGAGAGAGCACAAGCGTGGAACAACAACTTCAAATTCTTCGGCTCTAGTTACGGTAATTCTAAATTGAGATTGTGCTCATTAGTTTCAATTAAAATTGGAGTTTAATTTCATTGCATACGCGTTGCTGGGAAATCTATTCAAGGTTTAATGTTTTTGATGAGAGTCAGCTAAGCATGTCGTTGTGGTAATTTTGTCTTGTATTTATTCTCCATAAGAGATTTTCCCATCCTTAGGCTTCATCATGGCATTGATTGTTCTCTATCCCATTTTAAGTTTTTAACTGAAGTTGCACCCCTGAATGGATCTGGAAAGCATTTGTTGCACCTCTGCATTTTTATTGAGTAAATCATGCTCATCCTGTGGGGGAGGCTAGCACATGTGTTCACCTTTATTTCTCTGAATTTTTATTAAGAAAATTGAGCTCAGCTTGTGCGGGAGGCTAGCACATGTATTCACCTTTATTTCTCTTCGTTTTTATTGAGAAAATTATGCTCAGCCTGTGGGGGAGGCTAGAACATGTCTTCACTTTTATTTCTCTATGTTTTTATTGAGTAAATCATGCTCATCTTGTGGGGGAGGATAACACTTGTCTTCATTTTTATTTCTCTATGTTTTTATTGAGTAAATTATGCTCAGCCTGTGGGGAAGGCTAGCACATGTATTCACCTTTATTTCTCTACGTTATTATTGAGTAAATCGTGTCCACCCTGTGGAGGAGGCTAGCACATGCCTTCACCTTTATTTCTCTGCATTTTTATGGAGAAAATCATGCTCAACCTGTGGGGGAGGCTAGCACATGCCTTCACCTTTATTTCTCTGTGTTTTTATTGAGAAAATCATGCCCAACCTATTGGGGAATCAAGCATGCATTTTCACCTCTATATATATGTGTTTTCTTGGGTAAATCGCGCCCAGCCTTTTGGGGAAGCAAGCCTACAATTTCACCTTTATATGTCTGCGTTGTTTTTAGTAAATCATGCCCAACCCGTTGGGGAAGAAAGCCTGTATTTTCACCTTATTACCTCTTTTTTTTTCTTGAGTAAATCATGCCTAGCCTGTGGGAGAGGCTAGCATGTGTCTTTACCCTTTATCTCTGCATGGGCGAGAGTCCTCCAACTTGGCACATTTTTAGTAAAAATATAAGAAGGTTGATTTATATGAATTATGAATTGGAGTAAACTTTTTTTTTAGCATTTTATATTTAGAGTCCCTTACTGCTACACTCTCCTTAGTGATATATCATTCATGTTATTTATTTCTTATGCTCTTACCTAATTCTATATGCTCTCCTTAATTCAGTAATCATTAATGTTATTTATTTCTTCATGATCTTACTTCATATATACGCTCTTCTGAATTCCATAATCGTTAATGTTATTTACTGCTTTATTCTCTTAGTTAATGCTATATGCTCTCCTTAATGTTATATTCACTAATGTTATATTCATAGTCTTTTAATGCTTATGCTCTTATTGATGCTATATGCTCTCCTGGATGCTTTATTCATTAATCCTATATTCAGAGTCCCTTAATGTGATATGCTCATATTTAAGTATATTGTAAACTATGGTCTCAATGCATCTTAAGACTAATGTGGATGGATAAATTATTTAATCACTAGATTACTTGATCCATGGTATATATAGCTAGGTGTGGATAGTTAGTTGTGTAGTTTACTCTTCCGCCATTAATTGAGTTGATGCATAATTGTTGAAAGGAGGAGATCTCCTTGCGCACTGAGTTAAATGGATGATACTATTGAGCCTAAACTTAATATGATGCATGTTGAATTTATGGTTTAGATTTATTTGCACAATACATATTGATGTTGATATTAATTAGAAGTTAGATTTATCGCGCGTGTAAATTATAGTGTAAGTAAATGATTTGTGGACCTTAGACCTTTGTGGAAAAGGAATGTAATGAAAGGCATGTTGTTCTAGATAATAAATTTCTCGCGTGCATAAAAGATGATGTATTGAAGGAATTTTGTAGTTACTTAGGCACCACAACAATTTAATGAATGCTTACCTTGCATCATTGATTTTTTGTGATATAATAATAGAATCACATGTGCGACTTCATTTAAGTGGGAATGTAATTGCTTCTTTATTTTTATCTTGCACCTGGATTTTAATGTTAATTAATCTTGTGTATTGAAATATTTGATTTATGACTGATTTAGTGGTTAGTTTCTCTTGCGTCTTTAGTTAAGTTAATGAGGTATAATGATAGGATTTATGTACCTCCTAATGACAAGTTGAGAAGGTTGATACATGGCTCATTCAGGAGTCACAAAGATGAGGGCAGACCTTAAACCCTTATTCTTATGGAAAGGAATGAAGGTGGACATAGTCAACTACATGGCGAGATGTCTATAATGTCATCAAATGAAGGTTGAACATAGACATCCAATAGGATTACTACAACCACACACTATTCCAGAATCAAAATGGGAGTTCATTTCGATGGACTTCATTGTTGGATTGTCACTGAAGGAAAGGAGGCACGACTCGATTTTCGTGGTAGTTGACACTCTGATGAAGAGTGCACATTTTATCTCCATGCTTATGATGTATCAGGTGCTAAACATAGCTAGATTTTTTATCAATGAGTTAGTGAGATTTCATGTCATGCTTAAGAGGATCACATTCGATCGAGGATCAGTGTTTACAAGATGATTTTGGACTACTTTCCAAGAGGCCTTGGGAACCCAACTTAAATTTAGTAACGCATATCACCCGGAGATAGATGGGAAAATAGAAAGAATGAACCAAATCTTGGAAGACATGTTGCGTATGTACGTGATGGACCAACAAAAGTGTTGGGAGAATTTCTTTCCATTGGTAGAGTTTGCATACAACAACAACTATAAATGCACCATTAAGATGGCGTTGTTTGAATTTCTTTGTCGGCGACCATGTCAGATGCCTTGAGTTGGGATCAACTTGAGGATAGGGTCTTGGTAGGACTAAAAGTGATCCAAGAAATGGAAGAACAAATGAAAACGATAATACAAAGGATTACAGAATGTTGGTTGTGGAGCCTGATTATCTTCGTGATTTAGAGGTCTTTTACTTTCAGCCGTGTTTATACCCCATGAAGTATTTACACCCCAGAAGTATGTACACTCTTCCATGCGGGGGAGTGCAGAGGGCAGGTACCCCCTCTGTGGGGACCGAGGGGGATATCCCCCCGCCTGGGGGGTCTGGGGGCAAGCAGGCCTCCAGCGAGGGTTAGGGGGCGAAGTCCATGAAGCAAAAATTGCCTTGTAAAAGTATATTGTAATTTCATTATAAATTTGGACCATTCATTATAAGGTCGCAGATCTAACAATAGAGATTATGTTATGGTTTTTTTCCCTAGAAGGCAACCCTCTTTTATGAGGGAAATGTATTGCGGCTATGTATGTTGGCCAGTATTGTATTCTGAGAGAGGAGACCGTGAGAGAAAGAAGAGGAAGTTATAGCGGGTTTTGTTGTAGGTTGTATCCCTTCATTTTACTGGATAATAATAAAGAAACGACCTGGCAATTTCTCTGGTGGACGTAGCCCATACTGGGTGAACCACGTAAATTTGTGTCTCTCTTGTATTGTGTATCTTCTGTGTTTTGTTTCCGCATTTGTTTTATTTTATTGCTCCGCGGTCCTATTTTTATAACAACTGGTATCAGAGAGTAAGGTAACTCACAGCAAAAGAGGGTTCCTGGTTCAAGTGGGAGCAATGTCGGAAGATGGAAAGTTTAGGGTCGAGAAATTTAACGACCAAAACTACCAGTTATGGA